>JAADKT020281084.1:0-15048 GCA_011763395.2 Chrysaora chesapeakei
GCAAGCCAATAGGCTTATCTCAGGCTGATCTGCGCTGATCTCATTCTTCAAACATGGCTAATGGGTACCTTTAATTAATGTAAGGAATCAAGATAACTGAATTCTAAATTAATACTTAACTATAAAAAATAGGAAAAAGAAATAAAGAAGGGGAGAAAAAGTGGGGAGGAAAAGGGAAAGCTGTTTTAATCTTGTGACATAATATTCTGTCGAATGCCTATACTATACAAGATTAGCAATATCCTAGTATTTTGAAACCATAGATTTCTTAATGGCTTTTGCAAAAGACGTTTTTGATGCTGACATTCAGATATTTTGAGGAATAGAATTCCAAATATCAACTCCAGCATTTCTTATAAATTCTTTACCATAGTTTGTTCTAAAACATGGTTTCGAAAGTTTTCCTGAAGTAGCATGCCTTGTTTTAATGTTGTGAATATATTTGGATTTATGGAAGAGTTTACTGAAAGCGTTTTGAGAACTTTTTGTATTTACATCATACATAAATTTAGCACATTCAAGGTCTAGGGTTTTTAGATATTCAGAGGGGTTTACTATGTTCAGTTTTACTTTTAAAGGTTATTAGTCTTACCGCTCTTTTTAATTTTTTGCAAAGAGGATCAAAATTAATAGACCATAAAGAATATTTGGAAGTACAAATGAATTATAAATGTTTAGCAATATACTTTGTGGTACAAAGTGTTTTACTTTGCTTAGAATTCTAATGCCTTTAGAAATTTTAGTATTAACATTCTGAATGTTAGATTTCCAGCTTAAATTTTTATCTATTAGAACACCTAGATATTTTGCATCTTTGACTTCCTTTCACGATTCATTATTTAATTTTATTTCTATATTTCTATTTAGTTTCTTTTGTGAAGGATGAATTAGTAGGAAAGTAGACTTGCTTAGATTTAACATTAGTTTATTCGCAATAAGCCAATCTGAAACATTTTCAAGTTCTTTGTTCACGATATTTTCTAGATTATTTACATCTTTGTCTGCATGGAAAATACTTGTGTCATCAGCAAAAAGGTGGAAGCTTAAACATTTAGATAACAAAGGGATGTCATTTATATAAAGCAAAAATAACAAGGGTCCTAGGATGCTACCTTGTGGTACGCCAAATTTTATGTTAAGATCCTTTGATAAATCTCCATTAATACTAACACGTTGTGTTCTATCACTTAGGCATGACTTGAACCACTCAAGTGCTGTACCTCTGATACCATAATAATCAAGTTTCTTAACTAATATTTCATGGTCTACAGTATCAAAAGCTTTCGCAAAACCTAGAAAGACGCAGCATTATATTTTGTTATTCTCAATAGCATTTAAAATTTTAGTAGACGTATCTAAAATTGCTTGAGAAGTAGATTTACCTTTTTGAAACCCAAATTGATGCTCGTAAATTATTTTGTTATCATCTATAAACTTAAAAAGTCTTTGGTAAATTTGCTTTTTAAAGATTTTATTAAAAACAGGCAAAAATGAAATTGTTCTATAGTTTGATACTTCATAGGGAGATATTGATTTGAATATAGGAATAACTGTAGCATCCTTAAGAAGTTTAGGGTAACAACCAGAGCTAAATGAAATGTTAATTAGATGGGTTAGTGGAGTTAATATTGATTCTGAGCCCAATTTAATCAGCAAATCATAAGCATCAGCAGCTTTGGTTTTGTCAATATTATTAATCACAAATTTATCTTCGTTTGGAGCAACTGGAGAAATAAAAAACGATTTTGATATTGGATTTCTTAAGTAATTTTGGTAGCTTACGGTTGTTGTTCCAAGCTTATCCACTAGGTTACTTGCTATGTTTGTAAAATATCTATTAAAATGGTCTGAAAACTCTTTATTATCGTTAATTATATTATTATTAATTTTTATCTTAATTTTATCTTTATTTTTACTTTTAGATCTATTAATGAGTTCATTTATGCCTTTCCAAATTTTTTTTGAGTTGGTTTCGAAGCTTTCGAAATAGTTATTATAGTGATTAGGTTTACTTTTACGGATAAGACGGTTCAGCATATCTCTATAGAAATTATACAGTTGATACCAGAAATTATCATTTGATTTAAGGAACTTTTTATATAATTTATTCTTGACTTTAATTGATTCTAAGATATCGTTTGTAATCCATGGTTTACGATTCCGTTTCCTCTGCTGTTAGTGTGGGCCCTTATGTCATGAAAAAGAATTTGGCTCAATGGAGATTGTTACAAGCAAATTTTTTTGTGCTGATGGCTCCAGAATGTTGAAAGTGTGAAGAAAATCATGGGTGGCAGTTTCGCATGCACGTTAGTCACGTGCTATGACCTCATCAAGATCGACGGTCAAAGAACATTTTTTTCAAAATTTTAAAAATATCTATTTACCATTAAAAAACTGAACAATCAATGCTAAAATACCATACCTTAAAAATGAAAGCCAAATGAGTTACGAGAGTTGAAAGTTTTTAATATTCAGGGGGTAAAATCGAAAATTTTCACGTAAATTGTTGCGAAAAAAGCGAAAATTCGAGCTACTTCAATGTAAATAATGGATTCAAACATCAAAAACAATCCGACATGCTATTCTGAACGGCTGGAAAGACATAAGATTGAAATGAGTGTGAGATATTACCTTAGTGTGGACCCCCTGGAAGAATTTTGATTGTGTATTCAAGTTGTTTTCGCTTGTTTTCAATCGCAAAAGTTTTACTTTTGTTCAGAGTGATGGCACGTCCGATTAAATTTCTTGTTAATTCATTGTTTATACAGTAAATTGATCTGTTTCTCAGTCAGAATCTAACTTGAAACATGTTCACATCACATTTTGTTATCAAGCAAAATACAAGCCAAATGAAAGCAAAAGTAATAGAAGAGCTTAAGGAATGGATGAATCAGGTCCTTCAGATCCAAAGCGGAAGAAGATAATTGATTTCAGCAAATGCATAATATGCCAAAAAGAAGATTCAAAGAAGAAGGTAGGTTATGAACTTAAGCTAAGTTTCCATTAAAGCACAACACTGACTTGTAGAATTCTCTACTAAAGTTATTTTCAGAAAAAGAACAACATTTTTTATTTTTGAAAACATGTATTTCATCATGAATTTTACAACAATTGTAAGATAAAAATAGAATAGTTTAATAACGAGTTATAATAAAATGAATCTACAGAGAATAGTTAAAACATGATTTCGAGAAAGCAGGTGTGCAACAATGCCCGGGGAATAAATGAACAAAGGACGGGGAAAAACGAATAAGAATAAAACATAATTAAGAGAAAAATGACAAAATTGTACGATAAACCTGTTTATTAAGGGAAGGTTTTTCCCATTCAATAAAGAGGGCTTCTTTTACCTTAAGCTGTTGTTGAGAATTGGCAGAATCCAGAACTGTGAACCCATCCTCCATGTCGATAGCCCTACTTTTTCAATTCTATTATATTTTTTGTTCAAGATTGTCAAGTGTCCGGAATTCATTGGGAAGCTGGTAAGCGCTATTAAAGAGAGAATTAAGTATGGCGATGATTCTATTCCTTCAAATGCAAGCTTCATCATTGATACACCATTACAGAGGCTGCCTGATAATAAAGCCACATATCATTCTGAGTGCTATAAAGCCATAACCAACAGGAGCAAAATTGATCGCCTGATAATGAAAGCTAAGAGCTCTAATGTATTAGGAAACAATGAAACACAGACCGAAGAATCTTCATGTAAACAGATTCCAAAGCTTAATGAACACCCGAAAAGAGACCTTAGATCAAGCAATATTGGCTTTGATAAACAACTCTGTGTTATATGCCAGAAAAAAGGAGGAAAGCTTAGGAAGGTAATGTATACAGAGATGGGAGCTAGGATGCTTTCAGTTGCCAAGGCGTTGGAGGATAAATCCTTTTTCATACGACTTAATACCATACCGAATGCTTGTGATGCTGTTGCCAATGATGTCATGTATCACCTAACATGCTGGGTAATGGCCCAAAGAGCAGCAAAAGCTGATAGTCAAGGAATAGAAAACATCAAAGACATAAGTAGGGTGCTTGCAGATATTGAAATTACCAATACTGTGAGGTCTATGTTACGAGAAAACCCTGATACTATCCTCAAGATGAATGACATTTATCAATTCTATAACATACTTTTAGACAATGATACCAGTCAGATTCAAAACTTCAAGCAGTACCTGAAACGACTCCTCCAAGAAAATGTTGCAAATGTTGTATTTCATAAGCCGAAGAGTCGAAATGAATCGGAGCGTGTTTGTTTCAATGAAGCTGTGTCAGAGGCTGTTGAATATAAATATGCCTGTGATGAATTCTTGAACATTTTTGAATCTGCTAGTTCTGTTAGACAGGATATCCTTCAGCAAAAATCTTGGATTTTTTAAGGTGACCTTGAAGGCTTCGCAATTCCCAAATCACTCCACCAACTTATCAAATGGATTATTCTCGGTGCAAAACATAAGATAGGTGATTCTGCTCGCAGTTTACATGAAGCTGACGTAACAGTCAATAATATATGTCAAATCATCATGAAGGCTACCAAAACTTCAAGGCAAGCTAGATATAAACCAACTGTCAGTTCAAATACACATTTTCGATCAAAGCTTCATTCAGAGACACCACTTGCTGCTGGTTTAGGATTGCATATACATAAGGAGAGGCGCAGTAAAAAAATCATTGACTGCCTCTCTGAACTTTGCCTCACGATAAGTTATGATAAAGTCATGAAAATTGAAACCGAAATTGCCAACGCTGCTACCAAAATAATAAAGGATAACAATGGTGTTTTCATACCACCTACCGTATCACGAGGTACCAGGATACACTTTGCTATCGATAACACCGATTTTCACAACAACACACCAGATGGTAAGCTTGAATTTCATGGGACTGGACAGGTATTGTTTCAGAAGCGATCAAGTAAGCAAAATCATACGAAACTCAAGATTGAACGATCTTGCAGCAGCACAATGATGTTCAAACAAAATCCTTTTGAACAAACGATGCAATGTAACGAACCAACACCGCCACATGAATCATTTCCATTTTTTTAAAAGTATTGCTCCAGCTGACGACATCCAGCTATACCAGGACATAGATCGTTGTTGGGCAATCTGTCAAGTGTTCAATGAAGATGAAAATATGCCTTTGCCAAGTTGGGCAGCTTACAATTCTTTATTATCAGAGAGTCGTGAAGAAACATTGTGCCAAGGAATGCCGCTTTATCCAGGGTCAAAAACCGACTGGTCAAATCTTTATATGGCACTGAAGATTGCTCAAGGCATAAATGTTAAAGTTACGGGTAGCAAGAAAACAACCATAAGTCTCGATTTGCAGCTCTATTTGAAAGCTATGCAGCTGAGAGAAAAGGCAGAAATCCGGGAAGATTTTATATTCAGGCTTGGAGAGCTACATGTCGCTTTCGCTATGTTGAAATGTATCGGGAAGTATATCGAAGATAGTGGTCTGGATAGATTATTTACCGAGGCCAGAATATATGGAGAAAACACTTTGTCGCAAATCCTAGGCGGAAAGCATTACAATAGAGCAATGGAAGCCCACACAACAATGTACTTGGCGCTCTTTCATCTATTCTTTCAAACATTCAACAAGATAACCCTTGCATATGCAGATGTAGATGGAATCAGTCAAATTAACTCTGAGATAAATTCATTTCAGATGATTCTCGATCATGGCCCAGAAGAAGAACGCAAGAAACATCATGACAATATTTTACATCTTCTTGACAAAGAAGGAATCTTTAATCATTTACAAGCTTTTGCAGATGGCCTTGACAATCAAGCTCGCTTTTTGCTTAATTATATGAAGATGTTCCAGTTGTTTCTTCGCTTCATCCAAGCATCACGACAAGGTTTATGGCAACTCCACCTCTCTTCAATGAATGAGTTCGTGCAATATTTCTTTGCGCATGATCAATTGAATTACGCCAGACTATCCCCAGTGTATTTGGCAACGATGCAGGAGCTACAGAATTCAGATACAGACTCTTGGCTTTACCTTCAAGATAACTTTTCTGTTTGCAAATCAGGAATACCATTCACGGCGATCGGATCTGACCATGCAATGGAACAAGAAAACAAAGCATTAAAGGTGATCTAAATCGTTTAATATCTTTCCTCGCTTCTTTTTTTTAGATTTGATAGAAATTAAGATCAAATGAAAAACCTTTGACAAATAGACAAATATCTTTTTAATTTTCCCCCAATATTTTTCCTCAGGTCAGTGGTGGTGTTACTAGGTTAACTCAGCGTCCATCTGCATTGAATCGTTTTTCCCTGATCTCTCCAATACTTGCATCTTTATCTGAAGATTTCTGTCGACAACAGAACATAAACACTGAATACAGGAAGCTTCACTATCAGTTGACTGGCTCGACCAGATCTAGAATAGCTGCCAATGTTGGTGTATTAGTCAAGACCATGGATGAGTTTGATGTTGGATTCAGTGAATCAGATTGTGTTTACAATGTGGTATCCAAAGCCATACTTCCAGTACAGTCTGCTATTGAGCTACTCAACCATGTGAAAATTGGCAAGGAACGCTACAATGAGTTTGTAAAAGAGAGATTGCATGGTTCACTTTCGATTTGGGCACCAATGAAGAAAGTACAACTGAAATCATTTAAAGCCACCAAGAGCTCGATCAAGACAAAGGTTGGAGCTAAGGTTGTTCAACTGAAGGAAGAAAAAACTCTTCTTGCAAGATTTTCTTATCGCCGCTCGCAAACGGCCAGACCTTGATTTGGAACACTGCCTTGGCAACTTTGAGTTTTCTGTTGTACCAAAAGCGTTGTTTACTGGTGATGGTCAGCCGTTAACATGCACGGATAAGTCTGCTGTCATGCATCAGGTTGAAAATCTTGCAGAGTCTAAAGAACCTTGCGAGATCACGAGCAGTTCAGCAGATGGTTATCGAGTGATATTAATCGATGGTATGGCTGTTGTGAATCAAGTAAAAAAAACAAAAGAAATGTTGACTTGTCAGGTAAAGTAGATTAGATACATATCCAAAGAGTAACAGCAACGGTTTATTTATTTTTCGTGCAATTATCTTTGCAAGCTGGCTAGTTATGTTATGGCTAAACAGCAACATGAGTGCACACGTGTTATGCGTATTTCTGTTTATTTAAGGAAAGCATAGTTTATACATTGCAAGAGGAACAAATTACATATCTAACTGGGCTACAAACTTTTGCATTTCTTACATCTAGCGAAATTCAATGGGACCTGATTAAGTGACTCTTACTTGAGCGCATAACAGCATATTTGCTTATAATTCGAAATTAAATTTAGAAAATAATGCGCAATTTTAATTTTACAAAATTGCGCCCATTGTGAAAATCGAAAATGTGGATAGTACAAAAAACGTCCAATGAAAATGGATGCTACCATTGCTTCTACATAATAAAGGATATATAATCATTTCTTAGGACTTTGCTGAGGCGTTCATTAAGAAAGTCATAAAGATTGGAAAAGATTTTCACTAAATTCACCTCATCTTTGATCGATACATCCAAAATTCGTTAAAGTCAAGGACAAGGCAACACAGGACATCAGGAAAAGAAGTTAAAAACAGGGTAAAGAATGAAACGAGTATTGCAAACACAAGTTTGAAGCCATTCTTATCGCAAATTGATACCAAACAGGACTTAACCATTTTCCTGTCGCACAAGATCACTGAGAGACTAAACTCCTTGGGCATAAACTATGTTGTAACGTTTGACACAAAGTCCGTCACGAACTTGGAAATCAATTTAAATATTCATGATCATGAAGAGGCAGACACACTGCTTGTTCTGCATACCGTTGAAATTGCCAAACGAGTTCCTTTTTGCGAATGTGTCATCTTTTCTCCGGATACTGATGTGTTTCTTTTATTGGTTAATTTCTACAAATCTTTGCCGATCATTACAAAGTTTTGGACAGGAAAAGGAGAGAATCTGCGGTACATCGACATTGGAAATTGCTATGAAGCCCTTGGTCCTCAGAAAGCTTCTGCAATGCTGGGATTCCACACTTTTACTGGCTGCGACGAAACGGGAAAGTTTAACGGAAAATCAAAAAATGCATGTTGGAAAGCTTTCATGAGAAGCAGTGACGAAATTTTTCGTGCATTTTCCGCTCTTGGCAAAGATGAAACACTTCCTGCACAAGAGCTTTTAGATGCTTTAGAGCAATTTGTCGTCTTACTTTTTGGTCGTAATGGCTGTCCGACTCACATTAAGACTTTGCCACAGCTGCGTTGGTACCTCTACTCCAAATTTTAAACTGATGCAGATAAATTACCACCGACCATGTCTGCTTTAAAGCTCATAGTCTTTCGTTGTCATTCATAACCTTGGTTCTAAGACGAGCCCACATTTCCTTGCAGAAATTGCCACCACCAGAAAACTACGGATGGGGACGACAAGGTAATGCTTTGACACCAATCATGACAGATAATTTACCAGCACCAATGGCAATGATTGAGCTAAGTATTTGTGGATGCAAGTCAAACTGTAGAAGCAACAGATGCAAATGTAGGAAAAATCGGCTACCTTGCACAGATATGTGTAAATGTATGGACTGTGTGAACACTGGAGAAGATGAGGAGGCCTATGAAAATGAAAATCAAATAGAAACCAGTAGTGATGATGACTATGACTGACTCCTCGAGTGAAGACTTTGTACCTATGTACCTATGATTCTTATATTATGTACAAGCAGACCAGCACCTAATTTTCTAATCCCTTTGGAGTTATCCTTGTTAGATTTTGCTGCGGATTTAATCAGGCTATATGTTCACCTTAATTTGGTTTGACGAGATCAATATTAAGGAATGGCAAAATTTCATTAGAGAATGAGCTTCTGCATAGAAGCCTATATCCAAATTACAATTACAGCCTCGTGACTCGTCAAAACCAAACAAAACGGTATTAGGTGACAAAATCAATCTAAAATTCACTTCTGATGCTGACTTATATCAATTGTACCACAAAAAGGAGTATGATTAGACTAGATATACAATTAATATTTTTCCAGGGGGTTCAAAAAATTATAAAATAAGGCCATATCTCCCACTCAATTCTATCTTAAGCCATTTAAGCTGATCAAAATAGCATGTCGGATTCTTTTTGATGTATGAATCCATTATTTACATTGAAGTAGCTCGTATTTTCACTTTTTCGCAACAATTTACGTGAAAATTTTCGATTTTACCCCCTGAATATTGAAAACTTTAAACTCTCGTAACTCATTTGGCTTTCATTTTTTAGATATGGTGTTTCAGCATTAATTGTTCAGTTTTTTAGGCTCTATGGAATGGTATATAGATATTTTTAAAATTTCGAAAAAAAAATTTTTTGACGGTCGAACTTGATGACATCATAGCACGTGACTAACGTGCATGCGAAACTGGCACCCATGATTTTCTTCACACTTTCAAAATTCTGGAGCCACCAGCACAAAAAATTTGCTTGTAAAAATCTCCATTGAGCCAAGTAACATAATGGCCCACACTATGTGTTGAGAGTTTTTTCACGGGGGTGTGCTTATCTACTACACTTGAATACTTTTCATGAAAAAACGTGTATTTATCTTCAAGAGTAGAAATTGAATTATGTACAAAACTAAAGTCAGCTGACTTTAGATCTTTTACAAATTCATTTTCGTTCAAACCTTTAATATTACGCTTTATAATGTCATCACCTTTATTTCTTCCAATTTTCAAGTTAAGTATAGTGAAGTTAGGCATATGGTCAGATATCTTTGAGATAAGATTACCACTGGTAAGTCTGACACTTAACAAATTTATGAAAATATTATTAATCAGACTTTGGTGCCCATTACCTACACATCTAGAGGGTTGAAGAATAAGAGGCTAAAAGAAGTTAGAGAACATCAAGTTAACAAATTCTTCAGTGAATATGTTACTCTCGATATTAAAAGATCGATATTAAAATCTCCACTTATTAGAATAATTTCATTTTCTTTACTGACCTTTTTTAATGTTGAATCTAAATAATTTAAAAACTCAGTTGGGTTCTGGCATGGGTGGTTGTAAATTGCTGCCAAAACAATATTTCTATCTTTTGAATTTTGATTTCAACCCAGAAAGCTTCGAACTCACAGTCATCATTCTTAAAAGTTTTATTTAGCTTAGTACGTTCAGTTACTTTTAAAGATTCAGACACAAAGAAACCAGAACCTCCACATTTGGATTGGCTTTTTTGGCCAATATGATTGTGAAAACCAGGGATAACTAAATTGTCAGAAAGATCTTTGTTTGAATTATTATGCCAGGTTTTGGTTACTGCTATTGCATGAAAGTTATGATCTAGTTTGTTACACAATAATTCAAGAGAATCTTTATTTTTTAGCAAAGATTGAATATTAGTATGTAATAGACTAAATCTATTAGTACCATCTTTAGACTCTTATTTTTTTGATAATTTATGAAAATTTAAAGTACAGGGTTTTCCTATTGGCCTTCATTTCTTCTTTCTTCTCCCAGTTGACAAATTTTGCTGTTATTATTGGGTCTCCCTTTGATTTTTTTCACTCAGTGGCAGGCTGTGATATCTTCCTTTTCTATGCTCGCACCAATTTCTTTCGCTATCCTTATTTTTATGTCTTCTGATTTTTGCCTTCTTTTGGGGGAACACCACTAATTTCAACACACTTGCGTCTGCCATACTGCTCAAGATCATTCAGGGCACTTCTTTGTCTTTCTTGATCCAAACAAATTGATTTTAGTTCCTTTTTAACTCAATGTTTTCTTCTGCAAGGGAGCTTTGAACCTTTAGTAAGTGTTCACCGGTTGTTTTTCTGGTTTTCATACTGATGTGATATGAAATCTGTAGATCTTTCGATTTCTTCTACTCTCTTGTCGAGATCTTTGATTTTTTCAATTATTTCCAGATCAATGTTGTTGATTTTACTTTCTAACATGTCCAGTCTTTTTTTCATGTTTTCTTCTTGTTTTTTAAGCATGGCTATTATCATTTTCATGTTAACAGAATCTGTCTTTTCTGAAGCCATTTCAAGGTTTTGACATTAAAAATTGCATCGATATAAAAAATAAGGCACTGTTTGCTAATAAAAGTGATGAAGCATTCCGAAAAATAACATAAAAGCATAAAATAAATAACATTTGATGAATTCTAGCTCTTGAGACTCTTTATCGAGAGCAAGCAAATCCACGTCCGCACGCCACGACGACATGTGCAGCACGTGATGCACCTCCTCCACAGGGCAGCATGCTTTTTTAGTTGATTTTCACGTCAGGAGAATGGCGGATGGCTCGTCGGTGAAAGACAGCAACTTGTAGTCCTGGATTGGATTTTTTGAGGTATGTATCATTCATATGTTTTTTAAAAAGATAATTAAGCTTTCCATTGCTCTTATGTTTCAAAATTGGTAGTATAAAGCCTCTTAGAGTAACGAAACCAATATTTCATATTCATTTTACTTTGGTGGCAAGTTAGGCCAGCTCATTGTCCTTCTCACTATCGACCACACACTAAACATCACAAAGTTATTCTTTAAAAGGATTCCCTTTTCAACCTTAGGAACTATTGATTTACTCTTGTCTTAAAGTATTATTTCCTGAAGCACCATTTAAATCTTATAAAAATGTGCAATTATAAACCAGTGAGTGACCTTGTTAGTAAGATGTTCAACATTCATTTGAAAGAAAAGAATTTGTCAAACTATATTTACAGAGCAAGAAACTACAGGTCTAAAAATTTAGGAAAAGCAGAAAGAGGACATCTCCATTAGGTAGAATATAAGTTGGGAGTCAATCAGTTAAAGCAGAAGCATGAGAGCATGTTAGAGGCACTTTTAGGTGAAACCATGAAAGGTTTTGACACAGAATTTTGATGAACTTAAAAAAGATTGAGTTCAAATTCTTCTTCAAATAGTCAAAAATACAAAAATTTAAGCATTGAAAACAACTCAAAAACAGATTTTAATAAACAATTTCCTGGGTGGCATTTTCAACATATCAAAGCTAACTTAACTGTTCATTTTTGTCAATATGCTAATGGATACCCAAAAATAAAGACTGCACTTCCAACAACCACCAAATTTCGGGAGCTATTTTTAAGGGTAAAGAGTTTGAAGTTAATATGAGCTGGTGTAATATACCAATAAAAATTGGGACCTTTGGTGATCTAAAGAACTGTGTAGACACATTGGCTTCATTAAAGACATGTACAGCTATTGATTTCTACAATTTTTAGGACATGTGTTCATCAGACAATGGGATTGTATTTAAAACCAAGGAACATAAACCATCGGCTTTTGTTGAAACAACACCATCCTGTTTACATCAAAAAGTTATTCGCTCTGCTACATGCAGTATATTTTGTCAAAAACTGACTTTCATGTAATTCCTGTAATAAAGCTGAACATTTTCCTCAGAACCATAAATTCAAGAAAAACTAATTATAAAACAAATGAAAACAATAATCAAAACAGAAAATTTCAGAGGCTTGATCAGCTTGAACATCAAGAGCTATTAGAAACAGCAGGAGAAACAAATAAAAAGCTAAAAGTGATTCAAAATAAGGTTAGGTGTTTAGAGGAATACAAAGCTAGGATGGCGAATGTTGGTACTAGAACCAATGATGACCTCACATTCATGTTTGATAATTTGAAAGAAGGTTTCAAAAATAAAGAGATTTTTACCAGACTCCAGATTGCAAGTGGGATTCTTGCGACCAAAAGTTCTCATCATGTGAAGAGCTACTAGACCACACAAAAGCGCATATAATGAATCAAAATGAAGTTGCTCCGATTTTGAGAAATTACGAATGGAGATGGAAAAATTGTGATAAAAAGTTTCAGAAAAAAAATTTTAGAATGTCAGCTATACTGGAGATGCAAGAACAAATTTTTTTTGCAATTTTGCTAAATGACCAAGCAAAGGCATTACACACTGGTTCACGCCAAATACGTTGGCACCCGTAATTATCAGATGGTGCTTTATGCTTTATAAAAAATCTCACACTTCATATGATACTCTTAGAGACTCTGGCTTTTTGAAGTTACCTACTGGAAGAACTCTGTCAGATTACAAGAATTTTAATAAACCTGAAAGTGGATGGAAAGGAGAACAGCTATTAGAGATGAGGAAGAGTTTTGATGAAAGAAAATTGTGTGGTAGAGAAAAGTTGGGAAGTTTATTTTTTGATGAGGTAGAGGTAAAGGAAGGCCTTGTTTCTAGTTGAGAGTTAGTAGGTTTCACTGATCTTGGTTCAAATGAGAGTGACTTGAATCAACTATGAGACTCTCAAGTTAATGATTCAGATGTGAAGGACGAGAATGGTTTGGCAACTCATGTCCTACAGTTTTACTATAAGAGTCTGTTTGAGAACTTTGATTATCCCTGTGCCTATTTTCTCACTGGTGGGATTAATTGTTCAGATTTGAACAAGACATTTTTGGAAGGAGTATCTTTACTCAGCAGTCATAGTTTAAGTTTTGCTTGTATGTTGTGATGGTGCTGCTGCAAATTGATCATTTATGAAATTGAATACAACAAATGAAGATGCATCAGATGTTGGCTACAATTTTTGCAGTCCTTGTCCTTTGTTTTTCATGTCTGATCCACCACATTTGATAAAAAAGCTTCGAAACAATCCTTCAGTTGTGGCTTTGGTGAAAAACATACAAAGCTGTTGAAAAGGAATGAGTCTCGCATTTTGTTGCAACATGTGGAAGCTGTTTAAAAGAGGGAAAAGATAAGAAGGGTAAGGTACTGTAAGCTGATAAAGTGCCCATATATATCTGGATAATCTAAATAAGATGCAAGTGAAGCTAGCAGTTGAAACTTTATCAAAAGAGGTTGCAAATGATATGGCCTTCGATGATAATGATAATACATCAGAGACACAGCTCTTTATCAATCCATGCAGTGATATGATTAATGCATTTAATAGCAAGTCTCCTTTGTCATCACCTAATGATGAACGACTCAATATTTTACACGCAACCGTAGAGTTCTTCAAATCATGGGAATTCGGTTTGAACAAGGAACAATCAGGCGAACGAGCCAAGAGTTTCATTACAGCTGAAACAATGTTTCATTTGCAAGTTAGTAGTGTTATTGATTGGTTACACACAGACCTGTTGTCCAGGTTACTTTACTTCTAAGAGCACTGATGTAGAGCAGGGAGATTAAGTACCTAATCTGTCCTTGATGTATAGCCTAAGAAACAGAAATTGGGGCTCAAGGGGACTTTGCATACTTGCTGACAATTTCATCTCATTATAATTCTTCTGATACCACCCATCTCTATATGTTTGCGAAGTATTTAGATTATATCAAAAAGGGTAGCAATAGTACATCAATAATATATTATAACACTTTCACACTAACATGAGCGAAACATCCATACTTAAATCTGTTTGAAATTTCATTTGAGTCAATTTTGTAAGACTGGCTGTTTAGATTACGGCATTGGCTAGCTGGTTTCTTTTAATTGATGTAACTTGCAAGTGTGAATGAGTGTATGGCATGATCAGATGAGGCTTTTTTAAAATATCTTTTAAAGCAATTGACTGTTTTATCAGGGATTATATAATATATATATCAGCATTATCCTGTCATCAAATTTAAGTGAAAATTTATATTTTCACAGGTTGCCTGTCATGGATTAGAAGGGCTAATAAAGTTCATCAACACAGAGTCATTCAAAAAATTTATGGTGAGTGTTATGTTACAAGAAGTGGTTAAGGGTATTATTATGAATTCAACAAATAAATATTGCTCTTTGTATCCATTACCAACAGAAATATTAAAAACATGCATCAATGTATTGATTGGTCCAATAACAACAATTGTAAACAAATCACTATTATGTGGAAAACTTCCATCATGCTGGAAATGTGCAGTTGTCATTCCTTTATTGAAAAAGTGGGACTGGATCTTGTTTGCAAGAACTATTGTCCTATCAGCAACCTCTCTTTTGTTTCTAAAATTGTGGAAAAATCAGCACTGCCCCAATTTGTTCAGCACCTGCAAGGACTCGGGGGGTTGTACTCA
>JAADKT020282195.1:0-15047 GCA_011763395.2 Chrysaora chesapeakei
CATCATTTTATTGTAATACCCCAAAACGAGGTTCTTCGCCTTTGGATCTTGTAGGATTTTACTGTAGTCAAACATGGCGTCATATCGGATGATACCGAGGTTCATTGTGACAAAGTTTTGGAGCTGGAAAAAACATACAAGTATGAATAAAAACCGTATATTTCAAGCGTGCGTAGTGTAGATGTTAGCACATTTGGAACTAAAGACGTTTATCGATATGGTATGAAATGATGGCGTTAATGAAAGCTGTAATAAGAAATTAAGATGCTGAAAAATTAGGTATGATTGAATATGCTAATGAATACGGTATGAACTGAAGATTGCAGTTACTAGTACTGTTTGACGTGAAGATGCTAATAACGAAAAGCGCACTGGTCAGCTAATGGCAGAAGTAGAACATGCCCAAATTATGGAACTGTGTGCCGATTAGCTGCCGTCATAACAGGAACTAGGTTACGTTTACACGAGAGAAAGTGGATCGGATCTAAAGTGGATCGAATCCAGAAAATCTAGTTTTGGTACGGAAAGGCTTTTCGTTTACACGAGGGACGGATCCGATCCACTTTTGGATCTAACTATTGACGCATGCGTGGTTATTCAATATTTCTATTAAAATTTAAAATTTTCGAAGAGAGCCAGATTTGGATCGGATCCACCTGTTTACACGATGCAAAAATAGATCGGATCTAGGCTGGAACGCTTTTCAAAGCGATCCAAAAGTAGACCGGTTTGGGGACCAAAAGTGGATCGGATCTACGAATTGTGTGTAAACGCAAGGCCTATCCATACCAAAAGTAGATCGGATCCACTTTAGATCGGATCCATTTTTGCTCGTCCTAGTTGCCAACTACTGTAGTTACCAGAGCGCTCAGGTCGAAAGGTCAGTTGCGATAAATTAGGTTTAAAAAATCGCTAATTTGTAGTCGGCAACTAGACTTGCTCCAAGTCTATTTCTTAATATCCTTCTCCAAAGGTCCACCATTCCGTGGAAACAAAGGAGAGTGCCAGAGTTTCTCTGGCACTCTCCTTTGTTAACACGGAATGGTGGACTGTGGCGCTCTGACTGTGCGCAATGTCGGCACACGCCTATGGCTTAAGGAGACTGGATCCGCCTTGCTATTCAACATAAATAAATAAATCAACACATACCAATGGCAAATACCCTTTTGGCAGCAAGGACAAGTAATTGTCATAACGATTTTCAGGGTCTTTGTAAAGCTTAGTTGGCATGTTTGGTGGGAAAATTCCGTAGGCTGTGATTGGATAATTCACTGACGCGTGTTGAACGACCAACCAGATCATCTCTTTGATAATGTCAGCTAATTCCTGTCTTGTTTTCAGTTTTGATGGTAGGCCTGCTACCTAAGATGTAACAAAATGAAAAATAAAATAGGAAGAATCATTTCAAATTGCGAGAAAAAGTGGAAACATCTCTGGACGTGTGAGGGTTGTTGAGGAGATCCGAGGAACAGTGAAATGTATCCAGGTAACAAAGGAAACTTGGACAAAATTAAAAGGGAACAAGGGAACATCGGTAAACAGGGATAAGGTTCAGGTAAACAGGGATCAGGATCAGGTAAAATTCTCCCTGCCAAACCACTGGATTATCAATCAGAAAATTATGCCTACAAAACTCCAGGGAACAATGGATTTTCTCAAGGGCACCGGGGAATATGCAACCCCTTTAAACGGTACTCACATGTATACTACTCAAAGACTAAAATCATTTCAAGGGAGCAACCAAAATAATCAGTAAGCGAAGTACTTAGCAGTAACATCAATAATGATCATGTTTTAGGCAGGTTAGATAGTTACCATTCCCCGTCCAGCATCACTAGTTCCAGTCCCCTCAGCAGAAAGCTCATTCACAAAGTTTTGAATCTCGTAGTCTTCGATTATCTTTTGGTCAGACTCGTAATACCTTGAAGAAATAGAAAATTGAAAGGAATCCAAGAAAAGCTGTTCAAAAAAGTAAACTATCAAGTAGCCACAAAATGTCGATGTATAAATGACCCATTTCATTGAATTTAAGAAACTTTTTTGACACTTACAAATTAACTAGATCTTTAGAGAACGAATCTAGAACGCCGTAGATTACTTTTCCGTCATCTCGATACGGAAAATAGGGTAGAGTTTCTTCGTCATCAAGTCCACGAGCCTGAAATCAAATAGCATTTCATTTAGTTAATTAAAGTTGAATCTTAGACTGATTTGATTACCTGAGTCCCAGTTATCGCTCATGAGACCGAGGCTAGCATTAAAAGGAAATCGCTCAAACTGCAAAAAGTGAGATAAGATAGATTTCTGTCAGGGGGCGCACTATCTTCAATCCAACAGAATTATGGAAACGAGGCAAAAAATGTCAGTCCACTTTCGGAAACGAATTTGAATGAGTCGTTAGTTTGAGCGTCCAGCAATTCAATTCAATAGCGAAACTACGACTCAGGTAATCAGTCTAGTTGAATCTAACGAATTCCATCATTTCTTAGACGCTACATCCCTTAACACCGCTACTAAAGATCGGGACATGTGGAGACAGATATCAAATGTTGACACGCAACCGTGATTGGTCTAAGACCTCAAAAAGCTCTCAATGAGTTTTTTCACTGTGTTTTCACTTCTCTTGAAGATTCTTTAAAAGAAACCGTTACTTTGAAGGCAGGCAGTCTATAATCTTAGTCCCTGGCCGAACGATCAAACATTGTTGGTCAAACATTTGACATTTGGCTTTACAGACAGTGTTTGAAGGTTTGGCCACATCACAAAACATTGCTTGGCAAGAGGATTCAATCAGTGCTGTTTTAACGTTCTTTGCTTGTATCAATGAAGGTGCTGTGGCGTCGTGGTGTAATCCAGCTGACTCGTGGTGTCATAAGCTCAGTGTGGTCCGGGTTTGAGCCCAGCCACGGTAGCGTCACAGCCAGGGTCGAGGTCTCGATTAGTTAACCTACTACTGAGATCCTAGCGACTGGCGCTAAAACACCATTTCACCTTCACCTTCAAGCTAAAAAAATGTTTGACCAGCAATGTTTTGTGTTGTGACCAAATGGTCAAACATTGCATGTAAAGCAAATCTCAAATGTCTGACAAATAATGTTTGATCGTTTGGCCAGGGTCTTATACACCAAAATGGCGTATCTGCTTCTTCTATCGATATTTCAATGATCAAAAAAAAATTTATTACGTACCTTTATGTTATTCAAGAGGTCATTGTCCTTCCATTTCATCTTCTCATAACCATCATTCAGTAATTTCAGCGTCCCAATATGTCCCATACCAAACAATTTATGCATATACATCATTTCACTGGTCAGTTTCGGAAAACCATAGTTGTTCGTCATGAGCAACCCCCGGCAATGCACCTTTAATATCATGTTTAGCGGATGTGTCGGGGGGATATGTCTGTGAACACAGACGCAGAAAGGTTCAATTCGCACATGCGTTCTCAAAAGATGTTCGTAAATCTCCACAACTGCGAAATCAGCCATTTGGAAAAGCGCTTTCGCGATCATCCATTTTAGGCCATCTTTCGGGGTCCGTACTTCCGAAGCTTTAGAAAGAAAAAATTTCATTCATGAGCTCAAAGCATTGGCATTGTCACGTGGTATTTACAAGCTTAAATATCCAATGAAATTACTACTCTATCCAATGAAAGTAAAACTCTCTTACTTACTCGGTTTGTAATCCAATTGAATCGCGACGATCCGAAGCTCGTTTTCGCCTTTCGCACTCTTGCCGACCGAAAATATTCCGATAGGCGAAGTGCTGTTCATCATAACTCGGGTGTCGTTGATATCAGGATCAGTTATGTCCCGTACATGAGGAATATCGTGGTACATTGGATAGTCAACAACAAATAGGGTGCCTTTCTTTATTGCCTAAAGAAAGAATAGTCAAATTCAGAAGAGTACATATAGACTTACATGTATAGAAATAAATAAATATATAAATATATAAATATATAAATATATAAATATATAAATATATAAATATATAAATATATAAATATATAAATAAATATATAAATAAATAAATAAATAAATAAATAAATAAATAAACAAATAAATAAACAAAAAAATAAACCAATAAATAAAAAATAAATAAACAAAAAAACAAATAAATAAATAAACACATAAATATATAGATAGATAAATAAATAATAAAAAATAGAATAGAAAATAAATAAACAATCAATGAACAATTACCAAATAATAATAATGAAAGGAAACGTACTGATTCAAGAGTTTCTTCATGTCCAACTGCATCTGACAGTGCCTTATTCCAATCAAAACCCATGTTCAAATTTGCACGAAGTGTCTCCCATTTCATTCCAACGTTTCCTGCAAAAAAGGAGAAAATATTTTATGAAGAACCTAGCTCAAGGCCTTGTTCCTAAAGTTCCTAATATTTGGACCTCTTTTGATTGAATCGTAGTACCAAGAGTTCCTTAATAGTTACTTACTTTCTACTGCACATTATTAGCAACATGGTTAAGATAAAGAAACAATTGTATGCGAGCAAAGCTGGAAACTACTAAAGGAAACATTCGATACGTGCATAACAAACTATTTATGTCATTTTTGACTGCAAATGAATGGAACCTGCAACCGGCTGTCTAATGCCATGATTATTTGAAGTAATGGTAATTTTGGAAATTGAAAAGTTCCTTAGCGATTTTATCTCTAGTAGAATAAGTTCTTTGGCCTTTTACATTTAGGTTTCGCCTATTACGAAAATGCTACAGCATTTAAAATACCTTCAACTGTGACTTTTTGGAGAGACATTGGATTTAGGCCAGCCAGTCTCTGTTCAACAAATACTTTGTCTGCCTTCCATTTTTCGTTTTCAATGATGGAGTTGAAGTCAGGTCTCAGTGATGGTACTTTGAAATAAGGGAGTTTAGTAGCCTGAAATGGAAGGAAAATTATTAGTTGCTACCAGTACAAAGTTCCGTAGATGAAGAATGATCTCATGCAGTGTCACGCAAGAGTTAAAAACCTAAACTACATTAAATAATTCGCATTTCGTGTCTGAGAATTTATCTAAGATTAAGGTAGATGGGACCATATGGATTACAAAAGCGAATCTCTGGACCGGAGAATATATTTCAACAGCGATGAAAGATGCGAAAGCCTAGATTGGTTAAATTTAGTCCCACTCTAAGGAAATAGCGACAACAACTCTCTAAAAACAACAACAACCTAATTGCCGTTCTTCGTAGTTTGAGTGGGGTTGCCGGTGTGGAGGAGCATAGACTATGACGAATGAAATTGTCAAGCTAAAGCTTGTTAGCACACTTTCCAATGAGTTACATGAAGTCACTGCAAGTAAGAAACTTTATTGGGTATATTCGACACTTTAGGCTGACGCTTTGCAAAAATAACGGATAAATGCAGAGACACGCTGTCTATAGTCCCCAGCAAGAAATATAGAATATAAGCTTACTTCTTGGGACTTTTTGAAGTAATCAGCAAGCTTCACGAAGTCATCATATGAATCATATTTTAGGCCACCGAGCGTTTTCATCGCCACCGCAGCCGTAGCGTTATTACGCAGCAGCATCCCGTGGAAGTAGACATTGAACCAGTGAGCGCTGAACGGATCTAACATGCTTCGTTTTATCATGCTTTCTGTTGTTTGGTTCAAACTTGGAAATATCAAATCCAGCTGTGTTCTCTTGGGATCGTCTCGCTTTATAGGGGTTGTTAGTTTGTAGAATGAACGATAATAGAGCAAGTGTTTCATGCGGATCATTTTGCATGTACTAGAATCCATTTGCGGTAAGGTTATTCCACAACCAATTCCTAAAATGAAAGAGAAAAAGTTTGAAGATGAGGTGGAATGGAGAGGGGAACCGGGGAAAAAATACACAACCTTTTGAAAGAACAATTTTACAAATGTACGGTCCGCTGGCGAAACTTCATCGGGGTAGGGACATAGGGAAAGATAAAATCTAGCGGAGTGGGCTATCCGATTCGAAGGCTGGACTTTGCATGGCAGATTCTTGCATGAATAAGGCTTTTCGTGGTCAAACTTTTAGCAGACTTTGCTAGTTTTTTTACAGGAAGAAAGGTAAGAGTCTCAAGTCTCCAAGTATCTTGCCTTTGACCGAAATTCAAGAGCAAGCTAATAGCAAGAAAATTAGAAATCAGCCTGAAAATAGACAAGACCTAAGAACATCATGCCACAATAAAAATTTACTGGCTATTATAAAAGAGAGTGTGAACAACTAGGGGAAGAGGACAGTAATACAAAGAGAAGACACACAGGCCCAGCGAGAACAGTAGCAGAAATCAAAGATTAGAATAGCGTAGTTAACAGCTTATTCTCACTTACTCTTAGTGCAGCCAGCATTAACGACGTAGTTTGTCCACCCTGGACAACATTTCAAAATCTTGAACGACTTCTTCTTTTGTATTGGGTACCAATACACTCTTGTGTTTATTCTATGATACAAGAATCAGTAATCATTATCATTAACATTGACAATCATCGTTACCATCAACACTAAACCCAATAATATTGACGTCCATGATGATTACCATTATGATCGTTGTCATCAACATCATTATCATTATCATCATCATCATCATCATCATCATCATCATCATCAACATTATCATTATCATTAGCATTAAAATCACAATTAAGATCAACATCATCATCACCACCACCATGATGATCGTCATGATCATCATGATCATGATCGATCATAATCATAACCATTACCAACATCATCGTCATCATCATAATCATAATCATCATCATCATCATCAAAATATATCACTTTTAATCATCATCATCATCATCATCATCATCAACATCATCATCATCATCATCATCATCATCATCATCATCATCATCAACAAAATATATCACTTTTAATCATCATCATCATCAGCATCATCATTATCATCCTACCGTTATCATCAATAACAACCAACATTTTAATTATCATAATACTCCTCCAATAATCATAACCATCATCATCATCATCATCATCATCATCTTTATCATTGTCAATGTTGTCGCCATCATAAAAAAACTTAAGATTTCATTACCATTCAGCCAAGTTTATATGGTAACAAATGCAAAAAATAAAACTGCAAGAAAATGTCAAAATAAACCGAGTAGCTACAAATAACTAAATAAGTACAACATAATTTCAAACATAAAACATACTTGGTCTCTGGACACTGTAAACTCGGTTTAGAAGGCAGTCCACAGCTTTTGGTATGATACTCCGTCTTTGTTGTGATATTTTTACGGAGAACTGTCCATGTTTTCGTGCTTGTATATTCACATAGGTTCTTCTCTGTGCCAGCAACAGGATTCTGAGAACTAGAAAGAAAGCATCAAGAAATGATTCAGTTGTCTCCCAGAAACATTTTCTCGTATCTCCCTACAAATTTTGTCATGCGCTACAAAGTTTCCGAAGAGACATCGGGAGGCTAGACTGATTACCTGAGTCGTAGTTATCGCTATTGAAATGAATCGGTTTGGTGTAGTCTCGGTCTGGTGAGCGATTACTGGGACTCAGGTAATAAGTCTATCGGGAGGCATTTAAATGGGAGACATCGAGGGGACATGTCACGCGCGAAATTAAGTCCCTTTCTTCACCGAAAAATAAAGATACAACAACAAATTGCAACCTAATTCAGGACGAGGGGCATTTTACTCCTTGAAAACGCGTGCGAGATTCCCGTTTGAATAAAAAAAAACAATAGGGAAATAAAAGAAGTTAACAATTTACCCCCTCCCCAAATTTCCCCCCCCCCCGCTGCCCCAATGCTTCCGGCGCCCTTGTTTTTGAAAACGTGGAAGTCAAAAGAAATCCTGTAGGATAGTGTGAAACATAGGCTGAAAAGTCAGGACTTACCAAATCTGTTCGATTAGGCACAGTACAACTAACGAAAATATGCCTCGTGAAAGCGTCTGCCGGAACATCTTCAAGAAAACCAATTACAACGCTGTTTTATGATGGCCTTGTGTCTTTGCCCCTAAAATCAAGAATAACAATCATCAACCTTCACTGTCAATGTCTTACAGAGATATACTAATGCACTATTGCTATACTATAGTTATACGTTAAGCAGGCACATTATACGGTTATACGGTTATACGGTTTTACGGTATACGTTATGGCTATTTAGTTTATTATAGCCTTAGAATACGATTGAGAAATTCATAACAATTCTGGGACTTGAAATTCAGCTTGTTTTCTCGAATATCTAAAAGTATAGCCTTCACCTTTGAGACCGAAAACAGACCACTTTGAGACCAAAAACAGACCACTTTGAAGCTGGTTTTTCTTCGTTTCTTGAGACTAAAGACTTTCTGAAGCCTTGAGAAATGATTACTAGGTTATAATTCTTCGAAGCACGACAAGACTATGCTGGCAGATTCTACGGAACTTTACAACACTGTCGTCCTGATTAGTGAATATCTTGACTTGGCTCAATACAGCTGTGTGTGTGCTTGTGTATTTTAGTTCCTTAAGCTTCGGTTTTAGTGTACGAATCTGGGTCATAAATCGCCTTCCGAATCTAGTTCCTCTCAATCAATGAACAAACTCTTTATTTTGGTTAATCAGTGGTATACATGCGACTAACAAACCATAGAGAGCATAGGGTACCTGTCTGTCAAAGATCATTTACTATAGACAAACTGCATTAATCTAGTAGAATATAGGAGCTTACCACCAGTTAAACAACAAACAAGCACGCATTGATCTTAACGCAGCAACTTTGATATACAGGCACCAGAGCAACGTTGTCTGACTCTGCTTCCCCGTAGGCGGTGCCTTATACAATGTGTAGGCCTCTTCACATAAATATTGCTACGGCAAGCAAAGTGTAAGATAAAAGCGGGAATTATGGGTGGTTTGGGGACTCGGGTCTCCAAGTTTCTCAAAATTTTGCGATTTAAGTTTGAAAACGGCACAAAATAACATATTTTTCAGCGATTGTTGGAAATTTAGGCCCTTTTGGCCTCATCATTCGGAAAGTTGAATTTCCATCACTGGCGGGTGATCCGGTCTTCACAACTGGGTGAGCCGGCTAAAAACAACTCAGCCTTTTTCTGCGGTATCCTCATTTATCGTTCTTATTAAGAAAGTCCTGTGGATCCCAGAACATTAACAGAAATACCTACTCCGTCTCAGATCCGCATATCTGTTCAAAATGCATCAAAAATCAATGAACAGAAAATTTTCCTCTTTATGCGTGTTCAGGACAAGCGGGTATGAGAATTTAGCCGGTATCTGATGAGACGGCTAAAGTAGGAGACAAGTTGCGCGCGACATCGATGTCCCCACGGTGTCTCCCAGTTTACCCACCTCGGAAACCTTGCAGCGAGCGACAAAATTCGTAGCAAGAGACACGCCAATGTTTCTGAGAGACAACCGAAACATTTCCTGTCTCCACGACATGCAAATGACTCAGGCGACTTGTCGCTCGCTTGTCACTCGCAAGTTTAGCCTTAGCCTCCCTGGGAGACACGCCGAATACAGTGTCGCGCGTGACATGTCTCCTAGTTTAGCCATAGCTTAAAGGCCCTTAGGGATCCTAAATTACGTTACGCAACTGCATATATGTTAAAAGTATATATAAAAAGACTTACTTTCTACTTTCGGAAAACAGCTTTCTAGCTCTTAGTGTTCACTTGACTTGAAACGCTGAAATAGATTGAAAGAGTCGTGAGACAACGAAGAAGCGATAAACGTTTCGGTGCCGAAAGAGAGCAACTCTCAAAACCTCTTCAATTACGAACAAGGATTTAATTTATCAATAATCAGTCTCGAGATACGAATGTTTGTATTAATAATATAAATCAGCTCAAAATGAATATTTGAGGATTGAAATCGCAATAGAAACTTCGTACATGTTGACTTGGTTTTTATCAGCTGTTCTGTAAACGCAAATAAATTCATGCAAAATTTCGCCATGTTTTGTTCGCTAGAAAAGGTATGCGAGAGACGACAAATAATTTTTCTTCTCTACCAAAAGGAAAAATTGATATTTTCTTTGCCGAAGGAACAAATAGAAGTTAGATGTATTGAAAGTGTGAATGATGACGAAATGTCGGGTGTTAGTCCGTCAATTGAAACCAATTAAGGGTCTGGCATCTCAAAGTAGGGTCCTGGCTTTTATTAAGCAGCACCGAGATCATCATCATCAGTTCGAGGAGCCCTACTATACAGGACCGTCACCAAGGGTGTATGTCAAAGGCAGAACACCTTTGGAAAAAGACTCGACTGAAAATGATTAATGTTTTTGCGATCTAGAGGTAGAGGGTCGGAAAATCATTTAAACTAATCGGCCAGATGTGCTTGTCGAACCCCATTCATCGGCAGATTCGTGCTGCGAGCCCCACCGCTTCGGACAGCTAACGACGGCCCTGACCCAGAACTCTGTTGATAAAAGTCGCAACTTTCTCTCAGCTCTCTCGAGCCGGTGAAGGTAGGTCTTCACTACATGACCACTCAGTCTTTTTTCGATCAATCAGAAATCAAATCAAATCAAATCAAATCAGTTTAAATCAAATCACATCAAATCACATAACATCAAATCAAATCAAATCAAATCAAATCAAATCAAATCAAATCAAATCACATCAAATCAAATCAGAAAGACTAGACATTGGAAACTAAAAAAAATGTGATAAAGATCATAGATGTGATATAGTATGCCTGTATTTATAAACAGTATAAAATCTACCAACTTACTGTATCTGTCTTTGAAATCCTCTTCAGTTCTTGCTTTCCATCAGAGATGGCCTCTGCTTTTGGCTTGGCCGCTACGAAAAGAAAACTAACTGATATTTATATATGCAATGAAAAAATAAAACAAAGAGTCGATTGAATGAAAATACCATGAAAAAATGAATGAAATTTTCACTGCAACCGTTTTTCTCGTACTTTTCAACGATATTATCTTCTTTCTTTCGCTAGCCAATGAAAAGAAACAAAAAAATAAACGTATATTATATAAACAAAACAAGAAATTTTCGCAAAAAGAGATATAAAACTCTAGTCTTAAAATAAGGATATCTAAAGTAAACAGTACAAATCATATTTTATGTCTGAAAAAACGTAGTAAAACAAATTGATTTATTTTTGATGGTTTAATGAATAAATTATGAGGCCATGGAAAAAGGCTTAAACAAAATTAAAAAAGAATTGCAAAGATGCAGACCTTCCATGTCGAAATATATCGTTCCTTTTTCAATTTCAAGTAACACCCATCAGCTAATTGTACAATTACGCTCTAAATAATGTCAAACCTTTCCGATGTCCCTTAGCTTATCGCGCAAAAGCGCTGTGGAACATTATCGACAGAAAATGGACTTCCATAACACAGAAATTTGTCCCAAGTTGGACCTGTGTGACCAATGTCATTGTCCTTTGTCAAGAGGTGTCCGCGATATGGAGGTTCGTTTAAGCAAAGAATTGACCTATGGTACGGACATATCTGTCCGTTGCTTGGATATTTCCGTCATGTCACGGTATATTCGTAAATCCGGCAGCCGGATCACACCCCAAGGGAGTGGATCGTTTCACCAAGCTATTACAGAACCACCCAATTATAATATAGACACAAAAGGGACATAGGACCTATATTATGGGTAATTACAAGCGGAATATGAGAGTAATCAGACCTTCTAAGCCATATTATTGCTTGAATTGGAATACGAACATCTTCGACGGAATAACCCTATTCAGAATCAAAAAGAGAATTTTTTCGTTTTCTTCAATTTCCCTGTTTTATGGAGTAAGGTGCCAAATAAACGTGCCCCCCGTTTAATTTTGAGTTTTATCCCCCACCTCCCGGACCTTATTAGGAACCCCCCGTTTATTAAATTTTCGAAAAATTTCCAACCCCCCTGTTTATTTGGAACCCCCGCTTTTTGGCACCTTAGAGTATGGGTAAAAATTATACCCAGGTTTCAAAAACCCACCCAGATAAACGGTACCTACCCGTACCAAAATTATATCAAGAGCTCCCCCTCTCCTCCAAGACGTTATTTTGTCTCACCTTCCAACTCAGGAGAGATATGGGAGCTTTTTGTTGATATAAACAAGCCCTTCAAAATAAAGCAGGCAAATAAGCGAGCGATCATAATATCCTAACGCAGGATCTGGCGCATTTACGCGTCGATTTACGCAGCTGACGTCCTCTTGCTTTGTGGTCTACGTTTTCTAATACAAACATTTATGAAAAAACAGTTGCACTAGAAATAAAGCATAGTGGTTATAGAAACACAGTGTTTTTACAATGGAAATAACGGTTTTTTTAATTAAAGTATAACAAAACTTGTATATCAATATAAACATTCTAGCAATGAGACTCTCACTATACTTGACGCAAATTAGAATCCTGAAATGGTCACCAGGTTGATTCTAGTAACCCAATTTTCCAAAATTTTCTGGGGGAGCATGCCTCTAGACCCCTCAAGGTTAGTCCTCCTTTGTCTAACGAGAATCTACCTAGTTGGTCCGTCTTAAAGATGCCATCCGAGAACCTTTCGGTTTGCGCTCTCTAAAACAACTGATTTACCGACAGCGTGGCGAACTACTTGTTCTCTTCACAATTCTATCTGCATTATGCAAGGGTCTAAAGGGGTTCCCAAAACTTGAGGGAGTGATTGAGACCCATGTTGCTACATACTGTGGTCTTGGAAATTTTCCTTAAAGTAGGCACTGCGCAAACCAGCAAATTTCTTTGGGCCTTCTGGTCAGGAAATTAGTAGTTTTGCAAAAGGTTGAGGAGATTTCTAGACAGTAGTTTGTTTATTTTCCTTAACTATTCCAAAAGTTATACATACCAGTTAAAATATAGGGTTTTTTCCTTTGACACTCTTCATAGTTTGAAACGTCGGAAAATCGTGAAAGAAAATTTAGACCCGATTATGTTTGACTTATTCCGTGAACAATTCCGCTTAAAAGTATACAAATATGAAACTGTGTTGTTTGCAAACTAAGTGTGGGTGTACCGCTAGGTCATATAAACAAATTTTTATGTCAAGAAAGAGTTACCCATGACAATCGTCCTGTTTTATGTGCTCGTCTCTGTGACATGCTTGCCAGTCTTCGACTAGGGAATAAACAAAAATAGTTAAGTTCACTTCAACATAGCCAACGATAAGGCATTATTGTATACTGTTTTTAAAATTTTTTGGCTTTCTTATTTTATATATCTAGGACACACTTCTAGCGTAACTGGAAAAACTAGGAGACACATCGCACGCGACATTGATGTCCCCTCGGTGTCTCCCAGTTTAGCCACCTCGAAAACTTTGTAGCGTGCAACAAAATTTGTAGCAAGAGACACGCAAAAGTTTCTGGGAGACAACAAAAAAATTTCGCGTCTCTGCGACATGCAAATGACTCGGGGGACATGTTTTTCGCTTGTCACTCGCATGTTTAGCCACCCTGGGAGACACGCCGAATACAGTGTCGCACGCGACACGTCTCCTAGTTTAGCAAAAACCTGAAGTCGTCTCAGGCCTAGTTTAGACGATGCCGGAATCTCGCAGTTCTAGCAATATTGTGACTTGGCACGACGATTGATTCAATCATCGTGGTGTGCGTGACGTTTCCATTTCCTCTGTATTCTTTTGTCTTCAGTAGTTAAAAATCCTAACCATCTGGCTTCCAAAAGAGACCAAGGGCTAGGACCTGGCATTCCAGTTCTAAGGCTTGACAGGTTCTGGCGCAGCAGTAGGTGAAGGTGAAATGGTGTGTTTAGCGCCAGCCGCTATGATTCAGAAGAAATTGATTCAGTCGTCGTGCTACTGGCACGGCGCGACATCCACCAAAACAAGCAATTTTTGTACTTATTGAATAACAATTAGCGCAAGTAAACAGTCAGATAATATACAACTTACTTTGGCATTTTTTACTGCAGTAAAATTTTGTTCCTTTCCCTTTGCACCTAAATAAGAAATTAGTAGTATAGACTAGCAAAACTTGCCCGCTACGCGCTAATATTCCTAATGCTGTTGTTGGCATTTTTGGCTTTATAGTCAAACTCCAGCAATTAGCAAGAGGTCCAGCAGGGGTCTATGCTATAAGGTGTAAACATTTGGTATATATACTGTATAAACCTGAAATGCTTGAGATCAAGGAGAAAAACGAAACGAAACCGACGAAACCTCCTGAAAATAAGTTATTTGACGTTGTCTTTCAGTGAGTAATACCTACCTTCACCAGGGGGTTAACTTTTTTCTTAAAAAAGAAATGGCAATACCGTAAATCCCCGAATACGCCCCCGGGGGGTATTTGCAAAAATGAATTTTACCGTGGGGGCTTATTCAAGGGGAGGGCTTATTCGAGGGGAGGGCTTATTTTACAGCTCAATGGTTCCACTGTGTTGTCGAGAGATAAGCAGAGAGAAAATCTGTACTCTTTTATCAAAATCAGCTGTTTGCCAACAGCCAATGGCTGATTATGGTTGGATTGATAGTAAAACCTGTCGAAATATGCATTATAGACAGAAACAAATTCATAAATCTTTTGAATAATTCCCCATGGGGGCTTATTCGAGAAAAGGGCTTACTTGCAAAAATGAATTTTTATGTGGGGGGTTATTCGAAGGGAGGGCTTATTCGAAGGTGGGAGCTTATTCGAGTATTTACGGTAAAGCCAGAATAAAATAAAGGCCTTAACAAAAACATCATAATTACCATGCGCATTTCTTATAGGTTCTTGGGCTTGGTTCAATTTTTCTACAACAACGGCAGTGATGACGTTTTCCTGTGGGTTTTGCATGATCTCCTTGATCGGCTCGCTTTTTCTTTTCCTGGTCTTTTTGTGTAGATTGGCAAGTGGGTATTTTCGAAGCAGAGTTTTTCTTCTCGCTATTATTCGCTAATTTCGCTTCTTGATCTTTACTACTTGCAGAACCCTTTTTGGTACTTTCATCTTTCTTTGTTGACATTTTAATCTCATTCGCATTATCCTTAAATTTGCCACTCTCACTCGTTCCATCCTTACCTTTTCCGTCACTCCCTTTACTTGATAAACCACCTTTATTATACTGCTGAAT
>JAADKT020283306.1:0-15044 GCA_011763395.2 Chrysaora chesapeakei
AAAATTACATGTTGAAAAATCAGGGCCGGGGCCAGGGCCGGGGACGGAGCCGGGGCCGGGGCTGCAGGGCCGGGGCCAGTGATTACTAATAGCCGATGAATTAGATTCGATACTTTCAATCAGATTAAATCATTTCAATCAGGTTCGAAGACTACGAATCTGATAGACAAGCACATTTATCGAATCTAATCGTTTACATTGAATCTAACCAATTTTAACGAACCTGATTATGGAGTGAATGATTGAATCTAATCATGTCTATCGAATCTAATCGTGTTTATCGAACCTGATTGAAAACATCGACTTTTGTCCTCTGTCTAACGCCATACTTAGGGAATGTTGGTTGTCGATGTCGACGTACTCCTAATGGAGGCTAATATTACATTACATTAAAGGAGATTAATCTTATCTTCCTACTCTTGTCAGTACGGCACGATGCGAGTCTATGTTAAAGGTAAGGAAACTGGAGAAAGCCTGGGCTAAAGACTAAAAATGAAATCGAAATAGATAAGAATGAATTGACCACTTCAAGTAAATGAAAAAGCATGATCATATTAGGAAAATCATATTTTGCTTACTTTAATTATTGCTGTCCCTATGGTTCTACTGCACATATTTCCTCCTGTAGATGTCACGCCAAGAGAATGCTCAGACCACCAGCCTTTGATACTAAAAAGCATAGACTCAGTCATATCTCATGTAAAACTCATAACAGAAATTGGAATGTTGGCATGAAATCTGATTTTTATAATGAATTACCGCTGCAGATTTGCGACAAGGAGAACTAAACCAGTTGAGAAATAGACAAATCCAGTGAAACACTATGACATTCCAATTAATCATTATGGCATAGCCAGTTTTACAAAATAAATTACATAATTAAACTAAACGACTTACACGTTAGAATTGAATGTTTCGATTAAGACACGAATTATCATCAGCAATGAATAACAACAGAAAGATCATATTTAAATGTAAAAGCTAATGCTTGAAGAAATCTCGGATGTTTTTAAGCAATTTTGAGAGCTTGGTGATTTTGGTCTACTGTTGGATCCCTTACTACGCTCCAAAAATTACAGGGTCGAAAAATCAACGCTCACAAAAATATAAAAAATTATCCAGCAAGATGACTAACGCACGGCAAAACACCAACAGGATGTTGCGGATGAAAAATCATTATGCACGACGAGTTACCTTACGTAATGAGCAATATCATGCTGAAGAAGACCGAGAAGGTACTTGTTTCTATAATTATTGAACGCGTTAAGCTGTACTTTTCCAGAATGGTGGTAATCAATTTTGTTAGTATCGGTCCAAATTTCCAGTGCCACCAAGACAATTCGGATGTTTATTGCAGCGTAAGACTAAAACATAAAACACTATTATTAAGAGCTGCCTTTAATCTTTAATGACTTGACAATCAGGAAGAAATAGTATTTCCTGCATATATAATAAATATATCGCTGTTGAACAAATAACATTCCTTGCCGAGAATAGATAGTTTCTAGTTTCTACGGTTTTCAAATTCAAACTAAGGGCTAAATAATAATCAATTCCGAGGATTCGTTTGCGGAGTTCTTGCTGGTACCTATGATGGTATACCTATGACACATTCTCCACAAGCAAAGAGCAAACTTAGAACTTGAAATAATTTGCGTGAAATGTTTCAAACATTCTGGTATACTCACGACTGTTTCTTCACCAAGAAGAGAAGGCGTAGGCCGTGTTTAATTGTGGGTATGGTTTCTAAGATAGATTTCTAAGCTTCCAGAAGTTGTAGTCAATAAGATATACAATTTAAGGATAAAGAAATACATATTAGACATCCCACACTGTATAAAAGCTTTGACAACTAAAGGAAAGCTGTGGTCACAAAATATCAAAATTTCCTTACCCTATCCACAGAATGAACTAAATTTAGCATTCTTTCGGTGACCACCTTTGTATTGTTGCCATACTTTCGATACTAAAAGCAAAGAAATTGATTAACTAGACTTAAATCAAAGCGCATGTGAATTCCACGTCCCAAGGCATGTGTCTGTGAAAAGTGACCACATATAACAGGAAACGTAGACAATATCGATAAGCTAAGAAACTTTCGAATACTCAAATTGACTGGATTGTGCCGCGCCAGGGCCGTTTTGAAATTGTCTCAAAATATCCGTTCCTTTTACATTATTGATCGGGCAAAAGATAATTCAATAATGCATGCGACAAGGAAAAACCTTAATTTCCATTACCAACCTGTATGTTGTTTCCTTACCCAGAATTATAGAATTTGGTGGTTTCTTTCTTGGATTAGACGCTTTGACACTTCTTGTTATGATATCCTTTTTTCTATACCCTTCTTACTCGAAAAAATACATTAAGCTATGGATCAAATCATTTTAATAAATTAGACAAGTTTTTCTCTTTGGAAAGTAAGGCACTTCACCTGAGTCCCTCTATTATATCGGGTGGGCAAAAAAAAGAAACCCCCCAAACTAAATAATCAATATAAAATCTTTCCTATGGCAGAATCTTTCCAAACTTAAGCCACGTCAACTTCAACCTAAATATATCTCGTAGAAAAATGTCAATCTTTCAAGCTCTTAATTTAGAGCAATCCAAACTCAAAAATCTGTAGTCACAGATGCAGGTGTAACGAAATCAGCAAAGAAACAAGGTACAAAAAGATAAGGAATGTTTGCAACTAGAGAGTATGGTCTGAATGTCCTCCATTATGTACTATGCATGTTTCAAGCCTTGTAAGAAATGTTTGTTTCATTGTTAACTCCAATTTTCGTTTCGGTGATGACTCCACACTCAGTCGCGTTACGCAAAGACTGGATATGTGGGATGTTGCTTTCAGACACATGGACCAGCCTTGCGTAAATAATTATTGCCATACTGAGTTGAGCTGTCCAACAGACTTAGCTAAATCAGACCCATTTCTAGCCACTGGTCTTTTCTCAACCACAACGAAGTCATGATAATTTTCCTAGACGATTATTTTCTTTAAGTTGAGCGTGTGGTAGGATGCTCTCGATGCAATAACCTTTCTGGTCTCCTTACACCCGTATTTGTGACTACAAATTTTTGAGCTTGGATTACTCTGAGAAAATACAGTTAGGGGTTTAATTGTTCTACAAGAGATGTTTATTAGGTTTACCTGGGTAAAGTTTGGAAAGATTTTGCGGCAGGAAAGATTTTATATTAATTATTTTTATTTTTATTCGGCCGGTAGACCAAATGTAATTTAAAAAGAAAATTAATATATCTGTGCATAAAAGTGTTTGCTTACCCAATTAAAATAAAAAATTTATAGTTTTGAAAACTATAACTTATTTATATTGACTTATAGCAAGCTTCTGAACTTTCCACTGCATTTTTATTTGCTTCTTAGCTATATGTATTGCAAAACATTCAAAAAACAGGGTGCTTTGTACTCAAAGCTAAGCTCATTAGATACTCACTATTGCATTTTCGACGACAAGGAACACTTCACAATATCTCGTTTCAGTTGTTTTCAGGTACTTGATGTATTGGCTTTCTACACCAGGGATTTTTGAAAGCTAAAAAGATAAGATTTTATGTTATAGAAATAAGATACATCGAATCACTTCATTATTCGATATCAAAAGCAAAGACTTCTTCACGGGAAAAACCCTGATTGGTAAGATTAAGCACTTCTTGTTCTCTTGACTATTTTACCTGCAGTATCCAAGGGTCAAAAGTGCGGACCCCACCAAAAACATTTTACAGAGGGACCGGCCGAGACCCCCTTGCTAAACATGTGGTCTTGTTAATTTACCTTAAAATAGGCCCTGTAAGAAGAAGGCTCAACATAGCCGAAACGCAAAAATCAAACGGGAGGAGAACCTTTGGCTGTAGGACTTGGAGAGTTACTCGGCGATTTCATTGAGATCTATGGCTCAGTGGAAACGTCATTGGCTCTCTGTTCATGCAGTCTAGGATCGAATCCCATTTATTGTGGTATACCACTTGTGGAAAAATCAACTCACAACAACATCAACACAGAGACTGAAAATTGTTTAGCTTTTATGGACGTATCGATACTTACACTCAATCTCCAAGCACTACTGTTTACCATAAGAAAACATACACAGCACGATAAATTTTTCAGCTTTTGTTCCTTTTCTTACAAGATGAGTTTAGTTCACATGTTAGTATACTAGTATACGGGACATACTAGATTAACAGCATTTGGACAGGTTTTCATGACGAAAGAAACTTACTTTAATTTTCTGCAAGAATTGTTTTCTTCCAAATATTGTAGAACGGGTTATTCGATAATACTTAGGAAGGTTCATTCATCTACTGCCACTAGCTCTCAATCTTCCGCCCCAGGAAGGAATTCCGCTAGTGTTTTTATAAATTACCACTTGTCGGTTCTTCCTATAGTAGCGCAAAATAATATAAAGATGTGTGCCAGAAAATATTGCAGGGGTTTTCTTTTTTAAGGTGAGGAATCTCTTTGGTGTGAAAGATCCTATCCCCAATTCCTTCAGGTCACGTGTTGTTTAAGCTGATGATGATCCACGGATGATCGAAACAAGTCTTTCAATTAAAAAAATGTCATTTTTGCGTCAAATTTCCTACTCGTTTCCTGATTTTACGAACAATTCATTTTTACACATCCGTGGTTTTTTGCTGTAAGGACGCCTTAGGCCTTGAAGCGCAAAAAACATTCTTATTTCAAAAATTTGACATACTGTTTTGGAGAAGTGTAGAAAGATTTATGAATTCATGACAGCATACTCGAAATTCTCCATTTGGTTGAGCTTGAGTAATGTGAGCATATTAAAAAAATGTATATGAAGTGTGACCGAAACAGTACTTTCAGAAACTGATAATACTCGAATCTCTGAAATTAAAAAATTAATTGCTTGAAAATGTCCCATTTTTATCTTGAAAGGTATGTGTAAATCGCAAGACGTGCGTTTAAAAGTAAAATGTAAACTTCAATATTCAATTGCGCCGCGGCTTTATAATAAACATTATGGAAAGAAGCCAATCCTTCCTGTGTGAACCGGTCCAGATTCATTTAGAAGTATTGCTGTTTGAGTTGCCGGCAGGTACAGCACAACCGCAAGAAGAGAGGTAGACTGTTTACGAGTGGACTAACTACCCGTACCAATTCTAAATGTTCTTGTTGCATTTAAAACGCATTTATTTCACATTTATTTTGCATTTAAATTACAATATGAAGCAAAATGCCATTTAAAACACATTAAATTTTTTTGATTTTCTTGGGCGACTTCTTTTCTAAGATTTAAATGCAGTTTAAATGTTTGAGACTTTTTGCTTGCATTTAAAATGCATTTAAATAATGTCAAAAAAGCCCAGTAATTTGGGCTTGATGTGGGTGAAATTTAAATGCAATTTAAATGACATTTAAATTGCGTTTAAAATGATTATTGTGTTTATTTGAAAAAGTTTGCTTCTATTGGCCAAGGTTAAGCCAATCAATTTTGAAATTCAACTTCATTTGATCGATTGGCGCAAAAGCACAAGGGCAAAACGAACAAACCGTTATCGCAGTAAGATTAAGATTGCTGTTTGTTTTTGTTAGTCGAGTTCAGTTCAGTCAGTTGTCGTTTTTACGTGCCACTGTCGAGAAAGATTTTTTAGTTTTCTTGAACAAAAGTTTTGGGCAAAACCAGAATCCAGCTTCACTGGCGGAGCAAAATACAAGTGGCAGGATAAATAGCAACAATTTTAGATGCTCTCAAATGTAAGTTTATTTTTATTTACTTCATAAATTATTTGTGTAAGGTTAAATGTTTCGTAGTAAATCTTCGCTTAGGCAGCAAAATCTACTGTGTATTTTATAGAGACCGTTGAAGAGAATCTTGTTGGATGTAGCTACAGCGCTTATCATTAGGCCTAATATACTACAGGCCAATGTATGTTGGACTTCTACGTACGTCTATAGGCCAAAAATTATCCCATCTTATCGAAGTGCCTTTCCTTTCCTATAAACCCACCTTGTAAGTTTAACCCCATATGTCCTACTGTTTGCTGTCTAACTTAATATCTGAAATTACCATATTGTAGTTCAGAAAAATAAAATAAAAAAATGATTATTTTAATTCATCTTCCTTCTAGTATTCTTTGGTATCCATCTTAGTAAAAGGACAAAAACGAGATGTCACCTGCCTTTTTCAAACTGAAAGAGCTCCTTGCTGTTTTGGCCAGAGACATTGATTGAGAGAGGGATACGGTTGTCAAGTCAAAGAAGAAAAATGAAAGTGACTGCTGTCCAATTTTGTATGTTCAATCATTTGTAGATAGAAAAAAAAGTTTGACGGTTTTTCTATATATTGTATATTTTTTTAACATGTTTATCTATTCCGTTGCCATTAAATTGTATCTTTCTTATCTAATTATTCATTTACGGTAGTATAATTGGTTTGATCGAATTATAGGCCCATATATCAATGATTTTGTTTACATTTAGAATTCTGCATTTAGAAAAGGTTAATTCAGAATTTAAATGCATTTACTTTTTCGAAACTCTATAATATGTAGCATGTAATTGTGTCCAATTTGCCTAGTTCAGATCGAAAATAAATGCAATTTAAATGTTTCCATTCAAATCTTACTGCATTTAAAATGCATTTAAAATTCATTTAAAATGCATTTGAAATGCATTTATTTCGCATTTATTTCGCATTTATTTCGCATTTATTCCGCATTTATTTCGCATTTATTTCGCATTTATTCCGCATTTAGAATCAAACAGAAGACCTAAAAATAAATGTAATTTAAATGTGAAATAAATGCATTTAATATGTTTCAGTAAATGCATTTTAAACGCATTTAGAATTGGTACGGGTATATACGGGCAGCTTGGAAATTTTTATCCGTGTTTATACCATGGAAACTTAGCTGAACAACATATCTTTCCCTGATTTAGTAACCTGCAACCTGTCATTATATATTTTCTTCCTAACAGTAGGAAGCGCATTCAATTCTGTAGGCAATAAGGCTTTCATTGAATGTTGGGACTTAAACGCAACCTGTGCGTGAGTTAACTTCTACGAACATATAAAACATTATAGTCATTACATAACATTAAAATTATAACCTAACCAGTATTATAATAAATAGGGCGGCCTGCTAAGCTTCTAGGCCTTGAAAATTTCTTGCTTTCTTACAATTGCTTTAGACTTAGATCCTGTATAAAGAACCTTAAACCTTGATCAAAGTATGTATCTCATTAAACAAGACCCAAATAGACTGTGTTAAAAAGTTAAGTATTGATTAAATCCTTTGTTTCATTTCATTCACCTTCTCAAGAAAAAAATCGTCAGATACAGGCCAAAAAAAAGCTGCAACAGCACAGAACTTTTAAAGTAAACTATATCAGGCAAACAAAAATGTAGCTTTCTAAAGTTTGACAAAGTGTGTCAGACCGAGAAGCATTTAGTAATATGCTTTTGCATCATTTTTGCAATATGCTTAGCCCTTTTACCACCAGATGACTATTCATTCAAAGCCTAAAAAATCCAGCTCTGGCTCGGTTTACAGACATTTAGCTAATGTTTGCATGCAGTGCTTATCAAATGCGCCATTTCAAGTGGGGCTTGAATTCTAGCAATGTCTCTAATGGAAATTGATATTCAGTGTGATTATAATAACTTAATGCAGATTTGAAATCAGAATTTCTTCACAAACCTTTGCATACGTTGCTGGATCGTTAAAAGGAACCGATCTCCGTTGTAATTCCTTTTTATCATCTTCTGCATCATTTTTGATGTAGTCATCTAAGAATATGTTTATAGCAATGTTAGTTAATAACAGCATCTAAGCATCGTACAATAGTTTAAAAGTACAAATGGTTACACGCAGTTTTATTTTTATAAGCAATCGCTTATAAGCAACCAAGAAGTAGAAGGCCTAAAACTTGAAGCAACGTGTAGTACCACAGGAAAAACCTCAACAACATTTTAAATTTTCAGTAATTTCTTGCAATAATCTTGCGCTTTATTCAAGATACGTAGACAGGGAATTTTTGGCAGCATTCTAGCAAACTGGGTAACCGGAATTCTTAAAATAGTTTTAGAATCTTTGGTGGTTGGTGGTCATTTTAAGGCTTGGGAACATTCTGGCAAATCAAGAATTGTGAAGTCAGCGATGATGTAGAAAAGTTACGGTCAGTGAAAATCTGACTTTTCAATTTTGTGTTTTCAATGACAAGGTTGGAAAGAACATCTCAAATATTGCTTACCATTGAATTTAATGCCAGCAACCCCATCCGTATGTTTGTTCTCTGGAGCTTTGAAAAATTTATGTGCCCCTTCATCCTAAACAAATTGGATATAAAAAGCACTTAGCAAATGGGTATTAATCTTATCTCATCTGGGCCACATTGTGCCCCCTACAAAACTTTTGGTTCCTGTATCCATCAGAAGCACCCTGATATGTATCATGCTTATAAATGTCTAGCTTTTGCAATTCAAAATATCAAAGTATTATTGTTACAAATAAAATCCTATCTCCATGGCAACCAGTTTGTCAATCGACACTCACAAGCCTCAATATCCAAAAATCTTTCGTTTATACACTTTAGAGCAGCGAAATAAGCAACAACAAGATGTCTAATTAGTGTTGGTCAATATCTGAACTCTAATTAAACCCTAATCTTTGATTTTAAAATGCAATTTTAAACACACCTCCCGAGATTGAACATGTTTTGAAACGCTCAGGATAGATAGGGTTAAGGAACAAAATTGATTTGCATTCAATTTGAATAGTTTGATAGTTTTGATAGTTATTTGCGTGATTTAAAGTCTCTCAGTGTGTTTATGCATGTAAGTGGCTCAAGATGTCAACTCAAAACGTCATTTCTTCAAATCAGAAAAATCAGTTTTTACAACTCAAAATTAGTCTCGTTAGTAGCCCTCCACAATACTTCAAGATATCCCTCCACATTAATCAAAGATTGCCCTCCACATTACTGCACACCCTCCACATTACTGAAAAATCCGTTTTCATTTGATGTTCCCATGGCATCATTTTTGTGGGAAGGTAATGCGATGCGATGTGACATTTGTTTTCATTTATTCTTTTCTGCGACCCTATAGCTAACAGGTCTCCTGCTGTGCTCTTAAAAATCGATTTCGTATGGAATAAAGTCTTTTAGTAAATCATGTTGAACCTCCGTACCTCTTTTCCTTCAACAGGTTCAATGTAGTAAACGTTGTCACCATCATCCACGTGACCTCTGTTTTGAAAAACAGTTGTTTAAGTGACAGCCTTTCCAGAGAGTTATAGCCATTGAATGGAATAAAAATCAGACAATCACGGCGCAAGAATAAGTAAAAGCGGAAGCTGTAAATACGTTTATACTAACTTATCTAAAGCTCACGAATTTTTTATGTATAGAATTGCAAGAAAAAGCGGAAACATCTTTCGACATACTCCAGAATATGCCCATAGGTGTATCCGCATTTTCAAGCAATTTTGAAATTTTTTCACCACTCAAGAAACTCTTCATCTATAGTGTAATTTTATCAAATTTAAATACTTGCTTAATACAGCCGATGTTATTTAAATCTTCCTTATGTATAAAGAACATTCATCGAGAATGTATAGCAAGTAGCCAATGGTCGGATAAACAAACTGCAGACTTAATTCCTGTATAAAGTTTATGCATAATGAACTAATTATAGCAAATAGCGCATAGCCATAGTTATACTTGTGCGAAAAACGATTATTGGAAATTATGAAAACAAACAATATCAGAAAATCGTTAGATAGCTGCAGTTTCAAGTCTTTAGGTAGCCACAAATTCAAAACACCGAACAAAGTTTCAGAACCTTACTAAATTCCATTCTCGACAAGAGGAAACTCGTAGCGTGAACGAGACTGGTGAATACTCGGGCACTACAGCAAACATGCAGCTCAAGCTTTGACTATTTCAGGACACGGAACGCACCGGAAATAGATGAGTTTAACCAGGGAGAGGGAGACTATTATGTAATCTCTTAGTTTCCCTAATATCATTAATCTCCCTGAGTCCAACCTCTCGCCTCGGTCAAGTCAGCCTGCATTATCTCATTGTGAGGGCTCGGCCTACCCCTGAATTATACCCCTCCCTCCTTTTTTTTAATCGAACGCTTGTCAAACTGAACGTGCGAGGGAGATTGTGGGATTGTAACTTATAATTTTGAAGTTGGATATTGCAGTTGAGAAAAAACAGGAAGGTGTCTTTATTATGTTATGCCTGTCACAAAATTGTCTCATTAACTGAATTCTTTTAGGTCATTTGAACTCCATGCTGTGTGACGAGCAGTGCAGCTTCAGAGCAGAAAATACCAGTGCAGCTACTGAATCTACAAAGTTTACGGCAAAAATTGTGGTTATTAAGACCGAGAATTTACCTTATACCCTTGCAAGTGCTAATAACGACATCTGACTTATCGTTACTGGAGATTTTTCCATGATAAAAGCAACTATCGGGTGAATGCTGCGTAAGATTCAAAATATTAATGATAATCTACATATATAAAACAGAACTGTATGTATGTATGCATGTATGTATGTTCGCTTATAACTCAAGATCGACTCCACGCACAGTGAAAAAAAGGTATCTTTGTCATCAGCATTTACCGGAGAGTGTCCTCGGCGAAAGAAATTTCAAAAAAGTAATGCATTAGAAGAATGAAATAACAGGTAGTAAAATTGAAATAAAAAGCCACGGGATTACGATTTCTTGAAGCGATGTTGACGTCAAATTAATCAACATTATGCTTATTAGTTGTACGATTCGGCTAAACAAAAGCCGATAAGCCGATGGACAAGAGAAACGATTAGTACGTCAAATTAAACATGTGAATGAATTGTCTGTGAATGAATCCCAGAAATGTCTGCACTTTATTAAAAGAAAGTTCAAAAAATTTCAACCTGGCATCGGCGCGTACCGGGGCTAGTGATAATAATATAGCAAACATGAAAAAGTAGCTACAGTAGCTACAAGAAATGCCAGCGTCAGGGTAATATCTGCCGATATCTACTATTACTTTTAAACTGCACCACGAGATAAGCTGGATGTGAGTCAAAACTCAAACCATTAGCATAACTGCTTAGCCTAACTGCTTTCAAGTAAGAGCGAATGCTTTGCAAAACGTGCATTTTATAAGCACACAAAAATGTTTAAATTTAATGGCAAAAAAACCTGGTCGTGCTTTGCAGCTCCGGCGTCATCGAAAGTTCTGAGCAATATTTTATCAGAATGAAATCCTCTGCAAAAACAGATTAATAAACAATGATGCATTAAAAATAACAATACAAGCAGTGACTGAGTATAATCTGATTATGATAATCTTCAATATTCTTTGCCTTCAGATTTTGATTAGAAACTTCCTTGCAAATATTTCGACTGAGCAACCAGCGAATTTCAAGAATCGGGAGAGTTAGAATGAGTTCATCGTCCCCAAGCTTAGATTCTTCAGAGCAAAGAAAATTTTATTGGGAAAATGTATCGCTAACATCGCCAATCCACCGTCTGTAAGAGTATTGTCACTTTGATATAGCCAACTAGTCCCAGAAAAACCATTTCTTTTTGTTCGTGGCAGAAGACTTGGCTCAGTTGCGGCGAAAAATGGAAGAAGGGATCGGCGACATGTTGGTCCCCCAAGGTCTTATAGCAATTATAAAACCGCTGTTCCTTAGATTATTGACATTTTTGGTATTCTCCGTATTACAAGAAACTGAAGGACAGATGAGGAAATTCAATTTGCATCAGATCAGGTCTTAGGGAGAGCACGGGAAAGAAGGATCAATAATGCCTAAGACGGAGAAACAGCAGCAACTTGAAATTTTGTCCTGCTTGTAAAAATATTATTAGTTCATAGTAGCTGCAACGATACGGATACTGCATGACGAAGATAAAAGTTGATAAACCTCTAATAAAACTTGGAACCTGCCATTTTCTTAATTAAATAACCAAATAATGTGCCCTGTATGCTAACGAGCACATATTATTAATGAGATGCTTATTATTTTCCTTACTTTGTTCTCTTGATTTTGAGATCAAATTTTCCTTTCCTTGTGTTTAATCCAAAAAGGGCATTGTCTTCGTGAAGTTCATCTATAACAGAATAGGGATGGAATTTGAAGTGACAAGAGGTTTTCGCTTGACGAACGCTAACACTGCTGACAGTTTTTTTTCTGTCAAGCACAAGAAAATTGTTTCGACACTATTCTCTCAATTTTCTTTCTCTTGTAACATAATGTTAAGCTTTAAAACGTATTTGAAATCTTGTCTTACGCAGTTTGGTAAAGTCGAGACTAGGCAAAATGACGTCATCAAACTCTTGGATATACATATAGCGGATTCGAAGAAATGAACAAAAGGTGACATAGCTATATGATTTAAAAAAGGGATAAGGAAAGCTGCAAAAGCCAAACATTACAACCATAAAAATTTTTCTCAATTTCAGACATGCTTTGGTAAAAGCAGTGCATGCCACCCAAGAAATATTTTCAAGGATTTGGATGAAATGGAGTATCGATGTCTGAGAAATCTAGGGTGGACATGTTCACCACACTTATTCCGTGGTGAAGAAAATCTCATTTCCGACCCAGTGCATATTTAAGAAAAATCTACCAATTTATGGAGTGACATATCTGATAATGTCACGGAATAGATTTTTAGAGTATAAATGTGAGAGTCTATTTTTTTTTTGTTATTTCTAATATAGAATATATCAAAGCTTGAAAATAAGAAACTCTAGACTGCAACATATCAATAGATGATATAAAATTATGTGAAAAATAGTAAATGCATTTCTTATGATTATTTTATCCCTGGGCTTAAGATATCAAAGCCAAAAAGTGTAACCTTCGCAACCAACATTGTGCACTCTTTGACTGGCCAAAGTAGATCTAACGGTTCACTGACAACGGAGATATTCGGTAGATTGTTCAGTACGTTTTGGCACCCTCAATAAGCACAGATCAATGTTTTAAGAATGTTGTTCAGTGGACATGTTTAGTATGTCTTGTCAGAACTTCGTTATGTTTGATCAAATTCAATATTTCAATAAGGGACTTGCTGTTTGAGCCCAAGCATAAGAACCCATTTCTAGTTTAGCAGTGTTGTAGGATATAATGGTTGGGAAAGGCAAACAGATGGGGATATCTAAGAGTTTTTAATTCATTTTCCTACCTCCCCGACGACGACGCCAGGGTCTTAATCTAAACCTATAGATACAGGTTGCTTTCCTTTTTCGTATTCTTACTGAAATCATTCTAGATACCTAGGCCGATTGGGTATTTCAATTTCTTTGGCTTCAGACAGCGAATTTCTAGGGACTGATAAGTTTTCGTTACGTAGAGTTTCGACACCAGCATTCGATTAGACTGAGCAGCAGCGAAATAAAACTGAAAAAGACGCGTTTCAGATGATGGGAATACGAAGACAGCTCAGAAAAATTTCAAACATTTACAGAAAACCACTGAAAAAAACCTGATCTGGCAAAAACTCTGCAACTGTTTGACGCCCGAAACAGAAAAAAAACTCAGTAAAAAAGTTAACCTTTAGAGGAAAAACAAGTAAACATACCATTTAACCTTGTTGATAGGTCTCTTCTGTCTCTATGTTTGTCCATTCTCTGAGGATAAACAATTTCGTAATGGTTGCTTGAAAAGGCTGAAAATGAAGAGGCATTTTGATTGGACCAACTCCACGATTCAAAATCATAGCTGTGGGCTGAAACTTAGTTGCTAACGCATTATGAGTGCAGCAAATTGAATAGTTGCTTCAGAATTACCCATAATGCTCTGTATGAACCAAGCATTATGGAGACGACTTATAATTAAACTAGCCCTGATACCCGTCGATGCCGGGTTGAAATTTTTTGAACTTTCCTTTAATAAAATAGAGACTTTTCTGGGATTCATTCACAGACAATTCATTCACATGTTTAATTGCGTATTAATCGTTTCTCGTGTCCATCGGCTTATCGGTTTTTGTTTAGCCGTATCGTACAACTAATAAGCAAAATGTTGATTAATTTAACGTCAACGTGGCTTCAAGAAATCGTAATCCCGTCGCTTTTTATTTCAACTTTACTACCTGTTATTTAATTCTTTTAATTCATAACGTTTTTGAATTTTTTTTCGCCGAGGACACTTTCTTTTCCGGAAAATGCCGATTACAAAGATACCTTTAACGTAGTGCAGCTCGCTTATTAAATAATTTACTTGCAGGAATTGTAGACGAGTAGAAAAAACACAAGTATTTACCTTGTTTTGGCAGTCATTGGGATCGCACCTTGACCTACATACCCATGCGAGGGGTACACATGAGAAGGGTGCAGTAAGCCCTTCGCATAAGTAAGCACATATCGATAAGGTATAAGGCTATTATAAGTAAAAGTTACTAGCTAACTATAAACGATGCCACATAGCTGTGTGGCCTACCACCCAATGATTTTTAGATGTGCGACTATGGAGAGGGCCGATTGGGTGACTGCGTACCACTGGTATCATGGCTGCAGGCCAATTAGATAGTGTGCCCTGAACGGGTATTTATTAGAGCCATGGTAGTAGGCCAGTGGTAACCGATCCGTGCACTGGTACCATAATTGTATGCAGTAATAGGTAGTAGGCCCTTCTAGGGGTACCTATAACTGATTATTGTAGTCGGCCAGTGGTGTATGCCCCATCCGCTGCAACCATATTTTTTAGAAATACAAGGTAGTATGCCCTTCTTAGTGTACCTATAGTCTATTATGGTATTAGGCCAGCTGATGAGGGCTGGAAACTGCTAAGAAAGAACATACCCTGCAACTGAAGGCAACAAATAATCGAATTCAAAAAGTAGTAGCAATGAGTTAACTAGCTACAATACACAACAGTAAGATATCGGGTTTTAATAACAAATACTATGATCATACTTTCATTTCATTACACTTTTTCTTTGTTGTATTGTTTTCTTTATTTTGTTCATTATACAGTTGACATCCGCTATCTCGACTGCCCGCTATCTCGAACATTCGCTATCTCGAACGATTTTCCATTTCCTCTCG
>JAADKT020284417.1:0-15039 GCA_011763395.2 Chrysaora chesapeakei
ATATTCGCACTTGCTTGTCGATGCAATTCTTTCACCCAATTTTTAGCTCTTGTGAAGGTATCCTGAAACACAAACATGAAATAGGATAGCACATAAAACACGCAATTATATCTAAAGTAACTCGACATGAAATTTATTATACAGTATCTCAAGCTTTCAATTTCGCTTCCAATTTGCCAAAAATTTGATAAGAAAAATGACAACTGTTCATCTTCATTTATATAGCTCAATACAACATAGTTTCTGTTAGTTCTGTACTTGATTTCACCTTGTATTTAGCTATGTACCTGAAGATGAACAGTGCTTATTCAAAGCATATACAGATTAATAATTGTTGTTTTTTTATCGAATTCTTAGCACATTGCATCAATGCATCCAGTTCCTTTAAACGACTTCCCCAGGGCTATCAATTCATTGTCTTTTTCATCACTTGAGATACAGACGCTTTCTTTATAGTGCAAGCTTCAAGTCATAATATACCAAACCTATTTAACTACTCCCAAGTTTAATGAAAGAATCAATTAGTCTTGAACCCATATTTAAAACAATAGAATAAATTGAAGCTTAAAATGAAGGCAGACATGGCCATTGGCCAACAAAGAGAGGTGCCCAGGGAGCAGAAGTTTACATAGTTGATGCAAAGCTTATTAAGGTACTGCCTTGATGCGAGTCCACAAAACAGGAAAGTCAATCTTTTTTCTGTGGTAAAGCTGCGCACCGTTCAAGGGAAAGTAAGCTAAGAGTGGAAGTAGATTTTTCCTAATACAAAGTATGGGAAACAGTTAACACCAACCGGGTGAGTATTTATCATACATACGCGAGGCAAATGCATTTTCATGCAAAAAACCAGCATTAACAATGAAGAATTAATCTCACCGTGTTAGTAATGTCATAAACAACAATAGCTGCCTGTGATCCTCGATAATACATTGGTGCAAGACTATGATATCGTGAAGCAATGTTAAGGACTCTAAAGCTAGATTGGAGAATTATGCTCTTTCCTGATGTTGACATAAAAGCATCTACTTGCCTTCATCTGAGACAGTTCTCTCTGTCATAAAGACATATAAACTGCCATTCTAAAAGCTGCAAAATTAAGATTTTTGGATCATTCTTTTTTATCTCTGTGCCAGATAGTAATCAGCAAAAAGTTATCCATTTTTCTTGCAGAAGCTTTTTAGATAGTCTTTCCAATATTTGTGTTGTAAGAGCCGGATTAGTATAAATGCCAGATGACCCAGACAACTTTTGATGCTTATTGAAATTTGGCCTCAACACACTCTGCTTGATGGTGTAGGCAGTGTTTCCCTTCAGACACAAACTTAAGCTATGGTAAAACAAGGAGACATTTGGCACACAATATTGCATTTTGCGTGACTCCCAGGGTGGCTTAACATAATGTGACTAGTGAGCAACATGTCCCCAAGTCATTTGCATGTCGCAGAGACAAGAAATGTTTCTGTTGTCTCCCAGAAACATTTGCCTGTCTCTTGCTACAAATTTTGTCCCACGCTACAAAGTTTCCGAGGTGGCTAAACTGGGAGACACCAAAGGGGATATCAATGTCACGGGCCACATGTCTTCTAGTATAGCAAGGTCTTTAGAGATGGCTCACTTCATTAAAAAAAACTAAATGTCACTGTTACGAATGTTATGGAGAAAGGATATTTTCTTGTCCGGCAGTATCCCAAATCTCAAATTTCACTGTTGTGTCATCAAAGCAAACAGTCTGTGTCAAGAAAGCAGCTGAAAAATACAAAATTGTTTATTAGATATAAAAATATGTAGAACAAAAGTACAAAGATAGAGATGGTTTTTTTGGTTCTCTTATATTTTCCACAGTTTTTGAAACTATATTCTTTTATTTTATAGAAAATATCAGGAACTTCTTATCATTCCAACTTGAAAGCTGGAATGTTTATGCAGGGTTTGCAAAATCTTATCTTGATGCTGTTGTAGGATTAAATCCGGTCATTTGCCTTTCTTTAAGTTTTCAGAGTCTGAAACTTCAATGATTTTCATTCCAATGGATTAAAGCAGATTTTGAAAACCCAGCAGAAAACAACACCCAAGAGGAATCAAAGCAATGAAAAAGTTACCAACATAATCAATTATTGATTGGTTGTTGAACTCATAACTAATGCTTTAATATATTGTTCTTGAAAAGCTTGTTTTGCTTGAATTACATTGTTAATGAGAGGTTGTTAAGAAATGATTTGAGAAATTCAGATTGTGAACAAACAAACTTTCCTTCAATAAACAAGAAACTTGTATTGTATGGCCTTTAGTGTGCAGCAGATTTTGCATACCTCCATGGCCAAAAGTAATATGTCAAATAAGTTTGATATTCGTTGTCATTTGTGACACTTTTCTTACTTTGTGTGGCAGGGGAAGCTATTCAATAAGGATCAAGCAAAATTGTCAATGTGATACATTCCCTGAGGATTTGACTGTGAAATTTATACAATGCTTTTACAACCTCAACCCTCAGTTAGAAGATACAGTCAAAGTCCAAAATTTTGAAACTTTTGATTGCAATAAAGCAAGTACAACAAGGAATAGAAGAGCCACGATTTGGGTCTACACCAAAGTTAACAAGCTGGGACAAAAATATGAAGCAGGCTATACAACAAGGTGAAGGTGAAATGGTGTTTTGGCACCAGTTGCTAGGATCTCAGTAGTAGGTAACTAATCAAGACCTCGACCCTGGCTGTGACGCTACCATGGCTGGGCTCGAACGCTGACCACACTGAGCTCCTGACACCATGAGTCAGCTGGATTACACCACAACATCACAGTACCTTCTTTTAATATTTAAACAACATTCAGTCACATTCTTCATTATGTGCTTATCTGTACACAGATGTACATTTATACATGATACTGTAGATAAAAACCTTACCACCAATGGTGCTTTCTTGGTATTCATGAAACTGGCCTTTAACAAATCTAAGAACAAGACTTGATTTACCAACAGCAGATTCACCTACAACAGAAGTATATATTGCAATCAAGTCCCTTCTTTCTGATCATTAACTGCTATTAGGGTTAACCTTCCACAAGGTGTAGCCCAATTATTTATTGCCTTCTCATCTATATATCCACTACTTGTGATCGCACAGCCAGTGATCGCAAGTGATCATATGCGCATACCTCAACACACACCCAAATCATCCAAGGCCTGCATGTGCAGAACACAAAATTTCCCAGAATTAAGGAGCGAAATTTTTTTAATACTCAAAAGATGGAGCCTTTGAGCTTCATATAAATAATTGGGAATTTCCAAAATTATGCTGAAATCGATTCTCTGAAAAAAAGAATGACCCTGATAATTATATTATCTGATAAATTCAACATATTATACAAGAACAAAAGTCAAAGTTCAAATCAACTGTTTAAAAATTCACAACAGCAGTTTACATTTCTTGAATATTTTCTTGATATAAAGTTGGTAACTTAACATAAAAGTCTTATGCCAGTTAAAATAATCTTAATGGACTAAATCAGCACTTCCGCAAGCAGCCTATTCTCATATTACAAAGACTGCTTATATTAAATACCCTTACTGTAACAAATTCAGGCAGAGAAGAAGGGTGAAAAAATCACAACTGCCATATCTTTCATATTGATAAAGATTTCTGAAAAAAATGTCCAATAAATAGCAAATAGAAAGTTTTTTACCTAGCAAAACCAGTTTGAATGGCTGAATTTTTCCTTGGGCAATTCCATTTGGCCTCTGAGTGGTGCCTCCTCGTTGGGCCATCTTTAATTTGATATGTTACAAAGTTCTGTAAAAAAATATTGCGATTCAAAATTATTGAATTTTGTTGTTTGGAGCAGCTAGGGAAAATGGGAAAACCATCCTATTCCTTCTTATAGCTGACTAAAGGCATTTAAATAGTAATTTTAAGCAGTTTAAAAGGTTCCGTAAACACATTTTTTTAATTTAAGAGCCTTTTTTCAAAATTTGCAACAATTTCTTCACATAAAAATTATACTTCATATTTGAATTCAACACCTTGTTTTGTGTTTGAAGGCAAATTTTCATTTACATGTCTTCTTCCTATTGACTTTATAGAGATGAAAGATTGAAAAATCATTAGGGATATACCTGTGAAAAATAAATGTGAAAAATGCCCCCCCCCTGTCAAAAACATCAAAAAATCTGTCCGGTTAAAATAGAGTTAATCAAGGTTTAAAGTAATATTGTTCTATGATTACTTATTTTGTCCTTCTGCCAGGGTCAAGAAAACATTAAGGTATGCACTGCATTGTGATGTAAGATTTGCAATCACACAAATGTGCCTCAACACACTGCTTTATTCTTCTAGGTATACTACTATAAGTGAAATGCCTTGTCATCTCTTGTGTTTTTCAACTGTTAGCTCTTAAAAGACTCTCAAATCTTCAAAGGTTAACAAAAAGCAGAACAAGAGTGATCTTGGTGAAGGAAACGAAAGTTTTACTACAGAGAAAATGAGGCAATTAGAAATGAGATAACACCTTTAACACTGAAACATTGCTGCTAGTAATGCAGTCAGGTAAGGGTTTATGGCAATGATAAGTTTAAGGGTTAGAGCATAGGTTTTAGGATTGGGGTTAGGGTTCTAGTGCTAGGGTTTTGGGGTTAGGAATATTGTTTAAGGTTAAGGTTAGAGTTTTAGGGTTAAAGTTCAGGGTCAGGTTTCTGTTTTTTAGGCTTAGGGTTTAAGGGTTAGAGTTTTATTGCAAGGTTTATTTTTTTCCTATTGTTTTTGGTGTTTTGGAAAGTGTCTGTAAATCTGCATTTGTACCAGAGCTAAATATCAAGAAGAAAAGGATTTAGAAGCCAGCAACACTACAAGTGATGCTTACAAGGCTACATCTTCATTTAGTTCATAAATGAAACTTTAGTAGTCCAGTATTTCTAGAGTTTTGATGTCCAACAAAACATTTAAATAAGGCTGGTTTGATTAAATGGTCATCAGTCTTTTGTCTTTTATTTTAATTTTGCTTGTTATACTTGTCCAAGAAAGTTAACAATATTTTGAGAAGTGTTTGGTTGCAAACAGTGTCAATTTTTTGTAACAAGGCAATTGGTAGATTTTTGACTTCTCCAAATCAAAAGATATCAGGTTTTTTATGCAAAAATTATATAAAGCATCCAAAATTTTGCTGTCCTCTAAATCTTAATACTATAAGCATTCAAACTTCCCGATTCTTTAAAGGCTTTGACCGCAAAAAATGAAGTAGATGAAATTTTTACACCCACTGGGGTTAAGCCCTTGTAAAAACCTGAACTTTGAATGCTTGTAAAAACGATAATACCAGTGCTAAGAAAGTAAAACTTTGCACCTAGACTAAATTTTGAGTGCTTTATATGATTTTTGCTTCAAAAACTTGATACCTTTTGATTTGAAGAAACTAAAATGCTACGGAAATGCACTAAATTGCTTTAGGGGTTAGGTTTAGGGTTAAAGTTTATTTGTCAGCCGTTTGGATCAATAATTGTCATCTGTTGCGTTTTTGAAGGTGTCTGCTATTCTGCATCTGTACCCTTGAATCTGTTGTGAAACCAGTCTGCAGAGTGTGTGAATGGTGCTACCAAGATATTTTTGCTCAAATCATTCAAGACATTGACAAACCATTGTTCTATTGTTTCCATGCAAAAAAGTCTTTGTTCAAATCCTATTTTTGCCCCTGCACCAGAGTTTCTTGGCAATGTGCCCCCGAGATCGAGATCGAGTTGACTAGCAAACGTCGAAACAGTGTACATTCTGCAGACTGGTTTATGGTTGTGATGAAATCAAGCTGGGTTTGTGTGTCAAGTTTTAAGTTTAAAGGATAGGAAGACTAAAATATCTAAAGCATTTCAAACAATTATTGAACTCCTACAATGTTCAGTGCACGACCATAAAGATTTCATTTCACAAACTTGCGTGTAGTTCTTCTGGATCGTACCTAACTTATAGGCCCACCTATTTTTTATGACGTTTTGGCTACTAGGATTAGGCCACGGGCCTAAATCAGGTTTGGTTTCCTGTCTTGTGTCCTATCATCAGATTTTAATCAGTAGTAGAACATAAGGTTGACACAGATGCACACATATCATATCAACAGGATTTGAAAAAATTCCAAATGAAATGCTAATTTTTTTCTTGGGATGCCGCGAATTCATGTACAAATCACTGGGCAAGCGAAGGCGAAAAATCAATTCAAACAAACATGGCGATTTTCGTGAATCTTTTGATGAGAAACGACACACCACTGAGCGAGACTACTGCGGGGTCAAGCCAACATGGCAAGGAATTCTTTAGAGTAGAAGAAGCTTGATAACAAATACAAAAAGTATTTCACTTACACTACAGCCAGAATGGTAAAATCAACGCTGTACGGCTTGCGTAACAAATTCCACCCACAAAAATGGAAACTTTCCTTTTCCTTCACAAAGTTCACTCACTCCTACGGACTTCGCAATTTCGGGTTTTTCATCGTTGCGCATGCGTAGTTTGGTAACTCTGTGGGAAAAGGGGGGCGAGGCCAGGGCATGGTCAAAAACCAGGGATGTTTTGGATGTCAGAGCTCTTACAAGTTCTAACAGCTCCCTTCCCAAGCTGAAAAAGGTTATCGCTCCCTGGCAAAAGTTATGAATGAACCTTACCCTCCCCTACTCCCCTACATGCTTTTTTTATAAGAAAACTTTCTTCGATTTCAGTCTGCATGTTTCTTATTACTGAAGCGATTTTTCACCAACTTATCATCCCATAACCCTTCTCAGAAACATGCTTAAAATGCGTTTCCGGACAAGGGTTCAAATTTTAGCCTGGTATTTCTCATAAGCTTGTTCTCATCAAAAAAGTGTATTTCATTTCGATTGCAATCCGTGTAAGGGACTGCAGAAAAGGGAAAATTTGAACAGGAAGAAATACCGTAGGAACAAAATGAGAAAGAAAAGAAGAGAACAGGTGGAGAGATATATAGAAGTAAAAGAAGAGCATAATGAAACGGGAAGAAGCTAAAAGAACAGAATGAGGTAGAAGAAGAAGTTAAAGAGGGGGCTGAAGAGACATGGAAGTGAATGAAGAGCAAAATGAACAGAGAGAAGCAGAAGGACAATAAAGGGGAATGTATACGAACAGCTTATTGAAAGGAAAAAGGCAAAGTTAAGCGACGAGGAAGAAAAGAAATTAAAGAGAAGGGGTGAAGAGATATAGAAGGAAATGAAGAGCATAATGAAACGGGAAGAAGTCAATGGAACAGAATGAGGTAGAAGAAGAAGTTAAAGAGGGGGCTGAAGAGACATGGAAGTGAATGAAGAGCAAAACAACAAAGAGAAACGGAAGGAACAAAATTTTCAAATGAAGAAGTCAATAAAGGGGGATGCATACGAACAGCTTATTGAAAGGAAGAAGGCAAAGTTAAACAACGAGGAAGAAAAAGATATTAAAGAGGAAGGGTGAAGAAGTATTTAAGAGGCCGCAGGAACAGAACGAAGAAGGTGAAGAAGTTAAACAAGAGGACATAGAGGTAAAAAAGTAGACGTAATGAAATAGGTAATGAACAGGAAGAAGCCAGAGGTAAAGAAAGTAAAAGGAGAAAAAGTAAAAGAGGGGTGCGAAGAGTTTTTTTCAGCAGTAAAATAAGAGGAAAATGAACAGAAAGAAGCTGAAGGAGCAGAATGACGTAGAAGATGTAGTTAAAGAAGGGGAGGGGACGAAGAGATAACGAACGATGTAAATGAAAAAGGGTACAATTGTCGGGCTACTTCGATAGAAAGTCAGCGACAATAAAACTCACAATATGAGCATTTCGTAGATAAATGTGAAAAATATAAACTCAACTCAACTCAACAAAACTCACGTTATGACTACAAAATCGAAAAACTAACAACGTCCGTCAGCATGCGTTCTAAAGATTACGTAATTGTTTATTAGTTCGGGTCATGTGATTTCCGACAAAATGAACAGGAAGAAGCCAGAGGTAAAGAAAGTAAAAGAAGAAAAAGTAAAAGAGGGCCCGAAGAGTTTTTTAAGCAGTAAAATAAGAGGAAAGCGAACAGAAAGAAATTGAAGGAATAGAATGACGTAGAAGAAGTAGTTAACGAGGAGGGGGATGAAGAAAAAACGATGTAAATGAAGAGTACAATGAACAGGAAGAAGCTTGGGGTAGAGAAAGTAAAAGAAGAAAAATTAAGAGGGGTGCGAAAAAATTTTTAAGCAGAAAAATAAGAGGAAAAATGAACAGAAAGAAACTGAAGGAACAGAATGACTTAGAAGAAGTAGTTAAATAGGGGGGTGGGGGGTGAAGAGATAACGAAGTATATGAAGAGTACAATGAACAGGAAGAAGCCATAGGAAAAAAAAGTAAAAAAAGAAAAAGTAAAAGAGGGGTGCGAAGAGTTTTTAAGCAGAAAAATAAGAGGAAACTTAACAGAAAGAAACTGAATGAAAAGAATGGCGTAGAAAAAGTAGTTAACAAGGAGGGGGGAGGGGTGAAGAGATAACGATGTAAATGAAAAGTACAATGAACAGGAAGAAGCCAGAGGCAGAAGCAAAGAGTAAAAGGATAAAGAAGATAAAATGGAGAAAGCAGAATATAACGAAGAGATGATGAGATAGAGGAAGATGACCGGGAAGACATTAAAAAAGATGAAAGAAGAAATATAGAAAACGATGAAGAGTATGGTGATGTGAAGAAGCAAAGACCAAAAGGATAAAGAAGATAAACGGAGGAAGCAGAATATAACGAAGAGATGATGAGATGAAGATGGCCGGGAAGACACTAAAAAGAGAAAAGAAGAAATATAGAAAACGATGAAGAGTATGTTGATGACGAAGAAGCAAAGAGCAAAAAGGATAAAGCAAAGAAATGGAGAAAGCAGAATATAACGAAGAGATGATGAAATAGAGGAAGATGACCGGGAAGGCATTAGAAAAGATGAAGGGAGAAATATTGAAAAAGATGAAGAGTATGGAGATGATGAAGAAGCAAAGAGTAAAAAGGATAAAGCAAAGAAATGGAGAAAGCAGAATATAACGAAAAGATGTCCAAGCAGATCAAGATGATGAGGAAGAAGTTGAAAAAGAGGAATGACAAAATATGGAAGTAGATGAATAGCATTTTATAAGATGAAGAAGCAATGGGGAATAATAAAGGAGATAAATAGAGAAAACAGAAAATAACGAAGAGATGGTGAAATAGATGAAGATGATGAGGAAGAAGTTAAATACGAGGAATGAACAGTTACAGAGGTAAACGAAGAGCACAGTAAAGATGAAGAAGGAAAATGGAGAAAGTAGAACATAACGAAGGCATGGTGAAATAGATGAAGATAACCAAAAAGACATTGAAAAAGAGAAGGATGAAATGAGGATTAGATAAAGTGCATATTAAACATGAAGAAAGTAACGAAAAAAAGATAAAAAAGAGAAATGGAGAAAGCAGAATATCAAGAAAAGCTGATGAAGCAGGAGGATAATAAAGAAGTTAAACAAGAGAACATGAAGAGATATAGAAGTGAATGAAGAGTATAGTTAGGATGAAAAAAACATAAAGAAGTGAAACAAAGAAAGTAGAATATGATGAAAAGATGAGAGGGATACAGAATAAGAGTATAATGAAGATGAAGAGCTGGTCAAGATGAGATAATGAAGATTTTCGTTTTTCAGTTATCTTTTAAATGTTAGATAACCCTTCATCTCGATGACATATTTGTTTCAGCCGACTACTTTTCCTTTTCCATTGGAAAGAAAATCGCAGAATCAGGAAAAGGTTACCGTCACACGGGCACTGACCGGAGGAAGGTCAGTTAAAACAAAGGAAAATCTTTTGCAACACCCAAGACATGCCTATTTTTCATTGTTTAGTGAGGAAGGTTTTCAGCTAGGGATTTTTTTGTCTTGAGGAAGGTTGAACGGTTTTCTGAGCTCTGGAAAATCGAACAGAAAGATTTGTCACTTGCGTCGGCGTGAAAGTTGCTTTAGACATGGTACTCATTGCCTCAGCTTATGTTTCTGAAACTGAAACATGGAAGTGTAAGAAGGAAGGTCAGATCAAAGCTAGGAGGCATATGTAGCAGTGGTAGCTCATATAATGAAAGGACTACTAGCTTATTCTTACTTAAACTTTTTGTGAAAAATTTGACAAAATCAAACTACACTCGTAAATTGAGCAACCGCTTCTAAACTCTAAACTCTTCAAATGTTTCTAAATGCATTTCCAAATTCTTCATAAAAGAAATGACAAAAAGATATGTGTGGTATAGTATTTAATTTTTTTAATCTGGAAATTATTTCAAATCTATTTTCAATAGAGCTTTATTACGATATCCAATATCCAAAAATAACATAATTCTAAATGATACCAAAATATTGCATCTTTTCGATATTAGAATTTCATCGAAAGACGAAAATTAAAATTGTACAAAAGATAAAAATCTTAATCTCAACAAGTTATTAGACTGGGGTTACCAGTTGATGAACAATGATGTATCATTGAAATTGTGTTGAATTCTTCTAGAAACGAATTCTGTAAAACAAGAAAAACGACTGTAACGACTAATTGCGCAAGTAATGACTGATTTGCTTGCTGCCTAAGGGACCACAGAATAGCAATAGGTAAGCAAAGCAGTATGAACCTGATTTTATATTAATTCCCAAAAAACTCAGACAAAAAATTGTCGGACGTTTTATTTTTGGACGATTAAATTCGGATGCAAAATTTGCAATTTTGGACAAATTTCGGATAAAATTTCGGACAAAATAAAATGACATTTCCGACGAAATTCTAGAGAAGTTTTGTCTTTCCTTTTTATTCAATGCACAGTACCAACAATTATTCATCGCTTTTAATCAAAATAGAAGTGTTAGTGTCAAGTCAGTCAGCACCTTTATCAGAGTCAAGTTCAATGAATCTTTAATGGCAGTGACATTCTTGGACAGGTAAAGGTTTTGGATGGTAAAATTTTTGGACAATAAAATTTTCGGACTCCCAGTTTGTCCAAAAACTTAACCGTCCAAAATATCTGGGAATAAATGTACTACACCTATGATATATTTTTTATCTTTTCCTGGAGTTACGGAGAGCTAGCGATTATCCTTAACTTAACGGCGGATTTGACTTTGATGGGAGTCAAAAACCCCGTAATATAGATTTCAAGAGGCTTAAAGTCTGGTTTTCCCGACTATCGCAAGATTTATTAGACGAATTTATCACGGACCGTAATATTTAATGAAAACGAATCACGACCCAATTGCAGAAAACGTGCAAGTTCAATCAATCCCAACTGTGACCATCGCTACTCCATCAACGATCGCTTCCCGAACATCTTACTAGACATGTGTTAGCTATAAAAACTACATTTCTATATACATAAAGAAAGATCATCGGTATAATATAATCGTTCTATCGGATATATCGACTAGAAAGACTGCATAAATAAAGGGGGCAATATGTGTCCCAGGTGGCCTACATCTGCAGCCAAATGATGCCACCGTGCGAGGCAGTTGATTTCTATTGGTATCAGCTAGTTGTAAACCTAGCTATTTTATCTCCAACTTAAAAGAAAGTGATTGAAAAAATAGGCAGACCAGTTTAAGCACTAACTGTATTACAGAAGGAGTCGCAAACAGACAATGGAGAATGGCACTATTTTAGGCTACGTTTATGGTGACGGGTGGTTTATATGATATCCGAGTCAAATGGATCCGAAATGATTTGATACCGGATTCGTCTTGCTTTTACGTGATGATAACGAATACGGTATGAAGTGAATATGTTAAGAGATGATGTGTAATTACTCCAAACCGATATGATAGCATAACAGATCGATAACGAGTTCGCATTTTCGACGCTGACTTGCAAGTCAATGCTTTGAGAATCGCGTAGTGTAACAATGTGTTAAATAATGATGTTTCTTAACAATTTTACCTCATCCTGATTGGCCGTGGAATGGCTCATTTGACTCAACTCTGACACAATTTGATGGCTTTGATTTACCAGTTCCAAAGTCTGCAAAGCAAGGAAAACAATGAATATATGAAACAAACATTAAATTGTTTCATATACTAAACCATTTCAAATTGCATGCAACGTAAAAATGAAGCACTAAAATTGATACATTTACATAGATTGGCTCAAAATTTGAGAAACACTATTTTATTTGTACACACTTTATATAAGAAATCATCGGTCTGACAAAAAAAGCAGACCTCTAGCTAAATAATTTCCGTATAGTTATATCCTAATTACAAATTTTTCTGAAATTTTTCTCAGGTAAATTTCATCTAATTAGAAATCTTGAAATATCACTAGACTTTCTAAAAGATCAGATATATTGCTGTAACGAAAAAATTGTGACAGATGTTGTGACACTCTTTAGCTCTTAATATGGTCTTTCATAGTTTAAGCTTCTTTGACATCTTTGAAGAAGGGGTTTTTTGTTATAAGGGCATCGTTTCTTCTGAAAGGTAATTAGAGTAAATACAGTGTTGAGGACAGTAAATTTCCAAAATACGAGTGCGCGAAAGTTTGTTCCAGCACCCGGTTCCAGCACAAGTTTTTTTAACAGGAGATTCGCAAATGTTTAGCACAGAAAAAACAATTTTCAGAAACTTTGTTCAAATAAAGGCTTTACACGGCGATTTCGTGTCTAATAATCATGAAATGTTGAGATAAATAAAATATCATGTCGGAAATCTCGTTAAAACATTCAAATTTGTCGTTTATCCCATAAAACACAATGATTGAGAAGCGCAAAAGTTTTTTTCCGCGAAATTTCCCCATCTTTCCTGATTCGCGAAAGTTAATTCCAAAAATTTCGTGTTTTTTCCGAGTCGCTGAATTTTCTTCCTGCGGAAGTTTACACACATAATTGACACTTAAGGCGGGCGCAAACCGTGCCAACATTGTTGGCCAACATGTTGGCTAGAAATAGATGAACATGTTGGTTAGGTTTACCATACCATCATTACATCTGAGCTGTTTTGGGTTGCTGACGTCATCTACAAATGATCTTGTGCAAACCATGGCTGAAAGGAGGCAGCTGTTTGTTTATTGCTCGCTCTTTTGGTTGACGACAAGATAAAAAAATACTCGTAGCCAATTCAAACCGCCAGCTTAAATCTATTTCTCACTCAAGGACTCCTAAATAACGATGGAAATTGAAAATGTTGTGCCAACATGTTGACGAAACAAAAGAAACCGTACCAAGACAATTTTGCTCAAATCGATGAAAGTGTTGGCCAACATTTTTAAACATATTTTATTCGTTAACAACATGTTGTTTGTTTGGACGACATCGTTAGCAAACCGTGCCAAAATGTTGGCCTACAACTGTTGGCGGCGAAGTTGGCCAACATTTTGGCACGGTTTGCGCCCGGCTATACACACAGCTCTTCATTAAAAAGAAAGGAATTCGAAAACGTTGTAGTGTTAACGGGAAATATTAGAAAACATTGATTTTTGTTCATCTTGTCATCTTTGAGTGTTGTTCCATAATATTATCGCAGGATTATTAAGTATTTGTCACCTTGTTTACATCTGTTTTGAGGCAACGATAATAGAACATGGCTCTGTCATGCACATCCATATTTAAGTCATCATCTAAGAGTAACAAACAATTAACATAGTAACATAATTATTCATCCGCTTTAGTTATAGTTTGTTGAAAGGTTAAAACAACCCAAAAACTAAAGCTGCGCATCACCAACCAAGGATTGCCAAGACCGATGCTGAAATGCTTATCCCTTGCAGTGAGACTGGTGTTACCATTGACAGTAAGTGGAACTGAGCGCAGGATCTATTGATAAGAGGACGACGTCTAGTACACTATACCGCTAAACGTTAAGCTTGTAAAAGAGGAATGAAAATCTTAGGGATATTCAAAATGAAAAGTAACACAACTAAAAAGTTTATCAGACGAGGAAAACAGGGACACTGAAAGATATAACCCAACTGTTGCACAGTATTATACAAACAATAGTGTTCCAGTATTAAATAGCGTACACAAAGAAGAAAGAAGATGGCGCATAGGCCTACGTAAATTAAAACTACCTCCTAAAAGAAAAACTGCACTGTTTTCCTCGTTCGTGCAACAGAGCTCATTTCCTTACATCGCAACACTGACTGTTCTCTTAAGGGTGCGAGTCGTTATAAGGCAACAAACGTTGCTTGTGGGGTTACATTGTTCTAATCATTATTGGCCAATCATCATTGATAACAGAAAGAATTAGCCAATCAGATGCAAGACGAGTTAAGGGTATAACCTTATTTATTTATTAAGGATACACGATCTTTATATCTATTCTTGGCAAGTTACATGTAGGTTAACAGTGTCAGGCACAGTAGATTTATCCGAGTTTATCTAGGGCATTTTTCAGATGCAATTTCTATTGTTTTATCCATGGCTATCTATCATCCATTTTCAAAGAGGCTGCCAAAAATTTCTTATACCATTGTTTCTTATTTTCGATTTGAGGCTTAGTGTATAGGTTAAGTTTATTATGGTCTAGCTACAAGGATGGTCTATGTCTGGGTAACAAAAATACAAGCAATAAAAGGCTAAAGAAGAAACAACTAGCCAATTATTACCTATCAAAACTTCGAAAATTCTTCCAAGGAGATTTTGACACTCTGAGGGTGTTTTGAAGAACAATTTTAAACCAGCATTCAATAACTGTAGTTTTATTTCAGCAGAATCTTCTTCACTGAGATTTTCAACAATATTTTCTAGTAAATAAGGGCTACTGTTGATTTCCTGTTAGAAAAAATTATAAATTAGTACTTCGATGTCCTGAAAATCACATTTACTTCGATTTGAAGCCACCTTGTTTTAAATTCCCCCTCTAAAAATTTCATTATATAAAAAACGCCTCCCTGCTTAAAATACCCCTTTTTAAGAAAGTACTCTTTTTTTAATAAGCAACTTGACTTTCGTCCAGCCCTCAAAGTTGCTTAAAATTTTAGACATTTCAGCCTTCAAAGGTGCTTAAACGTTGCTTAACATTTTTTGTACCTACTAACCACCACTGACTTCGCGGGTCAAAATCGTCATCTGTTAGG
>JAADKT020285528.1:0-15037 GCA_011763395.2 Chrysaora chesapeakei
GGCGTTTTGTCTCTGAAAATTGACCGGAGGAGAGGAAATAACGTAAAGAGAAACTTCAGAAAAACCTTATCTAGAAGCGAGAAGCATGAATAACAACAGGGCACACCTGCATACATGTGGCGAAAATGTTAAAACGTGCGTAGTTATTGCGCTTTGCCATTCATTTCATTTGACTCTCGACACAGACTAATTTACTATGCACTGACACATGCAGGCCAACACCCAATCTTTCCTATCTGCGGTCGTAAGTTCTTGCAAAGAATTTTTTGGGAGAACAGACGTAGATAGAGAGGAAATGAGCTACCTTTCACTCAGAGGGCTGTATGGGCTGCAGAACTTAGACTTATTACATTCCTCCCACTCTTTCGGAAACAGCTGCTAACAACTACAACAACATTATTGCTGTTTCCTCAGTAGTTGGAGCGGGATGGTGGAGTGTGGCCGAGCGTTGACTACGACGAATATAATAAGTCTATGCAGAATTAGCCTATTACTGTACAAGGTTTTTTGGTTGGGAACCTTTGATCTGAGTTGAGGTTAGAGTTCTATGTAGTATATTAAGTTTTTTAAATTTTCGGATCTTCTACAAGTAGGTTCCTTATAAAGTGGTTCCTTATAAAAAAAACGTGTAGAATTTACGGCAAGGGTAAACGAGAATCCGAAAGGAGAGGAGAGAGATGCCCCTCGATCACAAAAATTTGGAAGATCAAACAAACAAGCACTAGAAATAAATAGTGGGGGGTCTCAATATAATTGACATAGGTATTAATTGCATGTGTAGGTACGGTTTAAATTTTGATTTGTAGGTTGCGTTAAAATGAAATTTTTAAAACTTTAAGGGTAATGCCTTTGCTATTTATGTACGTTAAATCTTCTACGCTTTTAAAATAGTAAAATTTACATTATTATCTTGAAACGGGTTTAAGAGTTCGCTGACATTAGCTAAGCTTACCAAGTTCCGCTTTTCTGAATATTTCATTTGCTGTGAATATTAGAGAATCAATTATTCCTGCAACAGTAAATGTTCCTCCAACAATGGCACAAACCTACAAGAAGAAAGTAAGATTTTGAAAGCAAGTCACTGTTTGATATGAGAAGCCACCCCATAAATGTACCACAAACTAAACTCTAAAAACACAACCATTCTTATCAGCAACAAATTTTTAGCAAGTTATATATTCACTCCGGGTTATGTATGTGCAGCACAGTGGAGGGTGTGCAGTACAGTGGAGGTTATATAGCACAGTGGAGGGATATCATCAGTACAGTGGAGGGGTATCATCAGTAGGCCTACATAGGGATATCATGAGCACAGCGGAGAATGTTCAGTAAAGTGGAGGGGTATCATCAGTACATTGGAGGATATTTAGTACTGTGAAGGGATATCACTAGTACAGTACAGTAAGTACTGTCAACCGTACTGATGATATCCCTCCACTGTACTGAATAACCTCCACTGTACTGCACAGACTTTACCCTGGCTGATATTTATTTATTCTTTATAAGAACTTCGCACTGAAATTTATCGAGTAGTTTCTTAAGTTTGGGGACAATTTTCGGAAAGGCTTGGTATTACAGGAGTAGCCTACTTAATAATTTCAGACCAACAGCAATACGGATAAATAAGATATCAGATATATATCAATGATCTCATGGTACATAAAATCATGGTTGACGGGCTTGAAGTTTCGTGAAGACAGAAAGGAAAGGGGAGAATATCGGTGTTTTCTTTGGCCTCAACCATGACTATGTAGCAACCTAATATTGCTTGAATATTGACGAATCAAATCAAAGCGATTCGTTGGATTGAAAAATCAGAACAGAACGCAACATGTAACTTGGTAAACATTAACATGCAATTTCAATGATACTATGTATAGAAATCTATAGGAATAGTGTCTGCACAACAGGGCTGAGTTTGAGGCTAAGTTTAAGGGGAATTTCACTCCTTGAAAAGGGCCTACGAGATTCTCGTTGAAACAAAAGGATCCTTACAAGATTCCTACGACAACAAGAGAGATTTGAGCTGAGAGTGTACGATATTCCAAGGAGTGAATTGCCCCTCGCTAAATCAAAAAAGCAAGAGCACAGCTCGAACATGCCAGATGATATACACTAGAAAAGAGTCAATGTAAAGTTGTTGTAAATGTAAAGGAAAGGAGATCTCAGGACGACAGAGAAGGGATATGGGATATACGAAGACCCAGTAGGAAAACGAGACAATTTATGAGCATTTTAGTAACAGACGGAAGGAAAGGACCAGTTTTCATAGAAATTCTAGCTATAGGTCGAAGCTTAACTGTCCTCCCACTGTAAGAGATTGCAAACAAGTCTGTTTGTTCTCCAGGCTCTCGTCTAATATGCAGAAACGAAGCAGATAAAATCATAATTCTTCGACAATCATAGAGGAAAGTAGGTCACAGTACAGAGAAAGATAAAAAAAATGTACGTCATAGACAGAAAAACTAAAGGGATGTCTGGGAATACTGTAACGCAAAAGCAGCATGTGATTGATGAGTTACTAAAAAGCATGGAATTCATGCGCTGAGCATGTTAAAACAGGGCTTCTTTCAGACTTCTTTGCAATGAAAAAAAGTCAAGAACAGCTGCTCCTGTCTGCTGCTATGGCAACAACTTAACAAAAGCTCTTGGAGAGTCTACAGAAGGAGTGTCAAAGTGAAAATTTTTGAGTAGAAGCAAATGAAATGCAAGAAAAGATGACGATGTTTGGTTGACTAGGAAGATTGCTGATTAGCAAGAAGATGATAAAACCTTAGACATGAAAAGTATAATGAAAATACAGCAATTCGTGCTTATAAGGCGCTTGAAAGAGTTCTTTAAGCTCGTCCCTTCCTAAAAACTAGCCACCCTTGATTAATGGTCTCTATATTGCCCTTTGCCACATTGCCCTTTTTGCCACATCGTACTAGAACTCGAGAACTACTTCAATCTTAAAAATACATACGATATCTCTGCTATAAGAAAAGAATTTCTAACGGGTTTCCATACAAAGCAAGATTTTTAGCAAGGGGAGGAGTAGATACCAAAGGAGTGAGTGGTCTCGTCCTTTGGTTTAATCGAAAGAAGTTTGAGAAATGCTCTACACAAGAAAACATAAGTCATCATCATCGATAAAGAATGCTCAGAAATAGTAGATGTAGGTTATCTTCGAAAAGTTTCAAGAAAAATGTTTCATTCTTGGAAAGCTAAGAAACACTCCAAGAAATCCTAAGAAAGCCTGTGTTTGATGGAGCAAAGTTTCTCAAAAAATGAGTGTCCCTTAGATTTAAGATCTTTGATCACTAGTATAAGACACGCTTTTATTAAGGACTCTTTACGCTTTCTTTACAAAGAACCACTTTATAAAGAACCAGCATGTAGAAGGCTGAAAAGTCTAAAGAACTTATACTATACTAAAGACCAAAATCAATAAGAAATTTTTAAATTTTGAATATTTGTACCACTGTAAACAATCAAGAATTAGGAAGTAGGTTCCATTCATTTGCAGTCACAACTCGCATATAGTGTATATTCTATGTTACGCTTATATCAAATGATTTAAAGACTAGTTTCCAGCTTTGCTTACATACAAGTCTCCCTGTATCACAGTCATGACACTAGCAGTTTAACTTGAGGAACTAATAAGGAACCCTTTGGTAGTACAATTGAATCAGAAGAGGTCCAAAAATAAGGAAATTTTTGAACTAGGACCTGAGCTAGGTTGTTTGTACAATAAAAGGAATATATAGCATAAAAAGCATGTATTTTCAAGAAGCAGTCTACTGTAGTGTCTGATATTAATGTCACTGAGTTTAGGGCTCTCACTTTTTAAACACAACTGGACATACTGGAGGAATATTGTGCAATTGTGTTCGAAAAACAATCTGTTATGATATTGTGCAAGAGAAAAGTTATGTTCGTTCAGTTGAATTACCAACATTTAAATCGGGAATCAAAACCGACGCACGGATAAGAAACCAACGCAAAACAGTCACGAAAAAGCTGAATTTCGAGATTGACTAATGAATTTTTAAACAGTTAACAATTTCGAAATCAACCGACTGTGGGCGTTTCGAAGATTCAACTTCAAGAATTTAGCTACCGCACAGCTTGCGCATAGAGAAATAGTAAAGATTGTTGCCGAAAATTCGCTTGCGGCTTGTTTTCTCATCAAATCCAGCATAGACGTTTACCGTTGAGAGATTAAACCGAAATAAAAAAATACTTAGTTAAATGTTCTTGACAGAGCAAGAGACCAAATGAATCAAAACATCATGAGAAACATCAAACGATGTTGCTTGGCATCTAAGAATGCCGATGCAGTCAGCTACCTAGATTTCCTTCAATTACATGATGAGGGTGGAGGGATGTGACAAATTGATCAAATAACCCCAATATCTCTCAACCTACTCAACCATTGAAAAATATAGTAAAACCTTTCCACTCCTCAGGCGTACAACCTTTCCACCCCTCAGACGCTGCTACTGTCCCTGGCATCTAAGCATGTCGAAACAACCAGATACCCGGATTTCCCTTGCTTATATGACGAGGGTGTGTGACAAAAATGTATCAAAATAGCCCCAATATCTCTCAGCCTACTCAACCATTGAAAAATATACTAAAACCTTTCCACTCCTCAGACGTTACACTGTTACTGCCCTTGCATCTTCTAAGCATGCCGATACAACCAGCTGCCTGGGTTTCCTTCGCTTACATGACGAGGGGGTGTGACAAAAGTGGATCAAAGTAACCAAACAAATTCTTCACCTTCTCAACAATTGCAAAATACAGTAAACCTTTCAACTCCACAGACGTTACGCTGGTTCTGTCCCTAGGCATCGAAGGATCCTGATCTAGCTATGAAGATGTCTTTCGCTCCTATGACGAGGATATATGACAAAAACTGAGCAAATAACGCAAAATACAATTTGAGGCACGATATTTCTCAAACTTTTCCCAAATAGAAAGATGTATTGCATAGACTGCTAGTCAGTGAAATCACAGAGTCTATAGCTGGAGTACGGATTTACCTGCCGCAGAAAGATGGACAGCTGTAGGGCGCGTAGAAAATGAGCCTGACGGTTTTCGAACTCAAGAGCTTTCGGTTGTGAGCCAAATGCCTTGAACAGTCTGCCACAGAGACTCAGAGGGAAACGACAAGAAATCAAGAGATAAGGGCGAAGAAATGACGAGAAGACGAGGGTGAAGTGGCGTAGTTTACTTTAAGAGGCTCAGGAAAAAAAACAAATATTGCTTGACTTGGCTTGCAGAAAGAGCTGGCAATTTATCTGTTAAAAGGACATTAGGGGAATAGGGGGTTAATAATTCAAAATAGCACAAAAACTCTAAAGTACGATAGAAGAAGATAAATAAGGGGCTTACCGTTGTAATGAAATGATACAGCGGTTTTCTTTTTTCAACATATTTCACCGTAATTGCACTCAGATCATATCGAAACCAGACAGCTGAAAATTTAAAAAAAAAATTTCAAAATTATACTCCATAGCACAAAACATTGGTTGATCAGCAGAATATGCTAAACAAAGCTGGGGCAAAATAAAGCACAGCAAGCGTAAAACATAGAATAAAAGTTCTGAGGGCTATGATACCTGGAATTATAGCATGACCATGTCCATATGATATATATTCCTAGAAAGAAAATAAAGGTTTAGCATATAGGAACAGAGAAAGCCGATGCATTAAACTTTGAAAATAAGGATTGAAGTATTTCTAACTGACTCACAACATATCGTATGATAATGGGTGAATTTGAAATGGTGTGTTTAACCATAGTCATAAGTTTCTCTTACGGTTTAGCGCGTCGCTACAGTATCAGAGGTAGACGATTTTAAGAGAACTCCTTAACGGGATATCGCATTTTCAATACCTCCGCTCTCAATGCCTCCACAACTATAGCATCTGGACACAACTGTTCCCTGTACCAACTTCAGGATTACTTGCAGGGTATTTTGTAAGAAATTTTCACTACCAGGGGAAACTGGCAAAACGGGCCAAAAACAGTAATAACCCAAGAAGCGGACGGGTCTAGGCAGCGGTAAATACATTATTTTAAACATTTTCGTAGTTGCTCCAAACGAGAAACGGCAAAGGGCAAATCAAATCAAATTTTGGCTCTTACTACTGGGAAAGGCATCAGGCCATGGCTCAACGGTATTTGATGCAAAAAAGATGCATTTGATTGTGTGACCTCAGACAGGTTTGATGCGAAGCAAGGTAGCTTATGGTTGCATCATAGGATGGAGTTGTCCCAAGTTTTCTGGAGTTTGCCTGCGTGACTGGCTGTGATGCTACAGTTATTGGGGCTAGAACCCCGGTCTCGCGCAGATCTTGACAGCATAAGCTAGCTGGATTAGACCACAAACGCACAGCAATTTCAATGTACATGGCATAATATGTATGTTCAACAACGATCAATACCAACATTTAAGATAGAGAAGCTTTTCGGTTGTGTCAGACATCCTCAGAGCAGCAAATACAGGAGAAAAGATTTTAAAAAGGGCTAGCTATATACAAGCAGGGAATTGTATCATATGCCTACAAATAAAATCTTTAACTTGTTTTTGCTGCACTGGAGGTACTGTAGTTGAAATAAACACAGAAAAGTCTTTGAAGCGTAAAAAAAGCCTCAAAATTGCGATAAAAAGCGGAAACATCTCTAGGCATACTTAAAGGCTGTTTTTATCTGACATTCTTCAGAGAAGAAACGTCAGAAAAAGAATGAAACAATTGATAAAGGCGGAATTTATATCCAGATGCGGAACCAGGGAGTGTCAGATAAAAATGCTGTGAAGTACACCCAAAGATATTTTCGCTTCTTATAGCAGTTTTAAAAACATAAAAGCTATAAAATATGATATCCGTGTTATGTATGAGAGAAAGGTATCGGTATCAGTGCATTACCTTATGTGCCCACGTGTACTGAAAAGTATTTTGTACTGTTCCATCTAATTTTTCGTAGATTGTTGGGACAACTCTTAGTACATAATCGTGAGATGATAGAGCTACGGTGAAGAAATTTATCAAAATGTAAGACTTCATCAATTTTCCCCTATAGAAGTAGGGAAGCAAAAAATGCTGTGATGTTGTGGAGGTGAAAAGTGAACCTCAGGGGAAGCAGCTCTCTAATGGCAAGTAATTTACATGTAAAACCTTTCGTTCCAGGAACCTGTTTTTAAAGGGGGCGATGAACATTACGTCACCATGTCTATGAGCACATGTTTTTAAAGAGGGCGAACTACTAAGGTGAGCACAAAAGCAGGACGAAGGCCTCTTTAAAGGGTGCGATAAATTTAGGAGTGAGAAAGCTAGCAAGAAAACAAGCAATCTTTATTTCTCATTCTTTATTCCTATAGGCCAGGGGGTTTGGGCAGCTATAGGGCTGATGTGCATTGCAGTCTGTGTGTCTCCTCATTTACCGCTTCTGGGAGGATGGACAGATGAATTGCCTGTAGGCTTATAGGAAGTGCTTACAGGAAGTGTTCTCAATTCAATTCAATTCAATTCAATTTCAAATTCACAGAATACAAAAAATTAAACTTAATATAAAAAAATACGTATTCTGTGCGACCCAAAAAAAGCAGAGCTTATCTAGTTTGGGCCGCAAATTAAAGTTGTAATAATACAGAAACAAAAAATTAGAGATACTAAAAGCAAGGTTAAGAATACAATATCTCGGCTATATCCGAACGCCTTGACCACCCAGCCACGGCACCTCTAAGGTGAAAAAGGTGGGCAGGCCACGCTGCCAGCATAGCGTTAAATTTCCTAAGGAAATTCTAAAAAGAGGAAGCGACTTTTTGAGCTGACGTACCATTTGATTCAACTTGACTGTGTTCTTCTAATGCTTTGAAAGCGCCTTTAACATTAGAATCCTAGAACATAAATCAAACGCATTAGAGTGCGTTAAGAGTGTCCATGAAACGAACAAAACTATTTCATGACCAAAATCACAGATGTAAGTAATTAATTAAATATAATTAAATATGGGGATGCTTGGCAGTATATACAGCAGAATGTTTTGTGTTATTTTGAAGGAAAGGAAAGAGGACTGTGCATCGAGTCCAAAGATGTTTGCGTTAAAGCAAGTTGAGAAAATACAAAACGGCATATGAAAAAAAGAAAGAAACAAAACTAGTCAGATGTAAATACAATTGAATGATAATATTTTGCCCTGGCATTCAGGGTTTCTTCAGAGCTCTCTTCAGAGCACATTTCTTTTTAGCTCTCAAGAAGCATGAACGCCAGGGCAAAATATTAGAATTCGTACATTTAGGTGCCTTTTATCCACCTCCCCGGCCACCCCCGGTTTAATAATTTTTTTTTAAATTCTCAATGCCCGCTATTATTAGATTCCCCGCTTATTAAGATTTGCATTAGTATTGGTGTCGACATTTTTTACTTATTTAGTTACAGTTGCTTCTTCGGCATCAAATTTCACTTTAACATTCTATTTGTTTCTTAGAACTATAGAAAGCCTATAAGTAGCTTAGGGCTAGTTTGCATAGCGTTTATGCAGTTTCCTGACAAAGTTTGCCAGAAGACCCCCCCTACACGTTTTTTTTTACTCTCGTCTCGTCAATAAGATCCGGAGTGCTGTTCCAGTCCCCGTCTATTCCAAACACCCTCCAGCAATTAGGCACCTAAGAGTATATCCATATAATTTCTTTTCTCTCTTTGTGTATTATCTGCCGTTTTGCGTTGATTCTAACTCAAATAATTCTTGTATTATTATTCATACCTTTATAACATCGCCGAATTGAAGTGCATTAACCACATGTGATAGGTCTGGATTGCTTGGCTGCAAATAGCAACAAGATGATGATTACACTAACAAACAGAACAAAAGAAATATACTAGAGTTCTCAATAAAAAACTTACGAAAAGAATGTCAGACCGAGGGAGCAAGAAACCATAAACTTCTTTCCTCGGAGTCTCATACACCCTTTTGCTAGGACTTCTATTGTTTTATTAGAAACCTCTCAGAAATCCTTTTATAGATTTTTCCACAAGTGCCAAACCACAATAGATGGGATTCGAACCTGGACTGCATGACCAGAGAGCCAACGATGTTTCCACTGAGCTATAGAGCTCAATGAAATCGCCAAGAAACTCCAGCCCATGCTCTCCTCCCGTTTAATTTTTTAGAATTGCAATAGACAGCAGAAACATTTTGATTTTTTAGAAATCTAAGTCGAGCATTCTTCAGCACAATACATAAAGTATCTATATCTGTTTGTCATGAACGGTGAATGGTGTACTTAATTATGGTTAACAGTTGGGCAGTTATACAAGGCATTGATATGAAAGCAGCTTTAGGTCTTCGTCAGAAAGAAATTCCAAAACTAATACTCGATGAATACTAAATTACGATGAATACTACAGATGAGCTGGTCGTTGGCTCCTGGCAATAGTTACAATGACGTCGTTCGAGACAGGAGCCTTTTATGGCTATTTTTTATATTGAATGACTAGGCAAACACGTGTGCACGAACTAGGATAACAGAAAATGCTGTCGCACGGACTTCTGTTTGAATTGCTGCTTGACGCAAAGTGTTATGAAAAGGAAACGAGGAAATGGACAAGAAAAAGAAATAAGGAAATGAGAATCTGGACAAAGAAACGTTTGTTCCGCATTACTTTCCTTTAGTTTTCCTCATTCAAAATGCTGTCCGTCTGACCTTTAACACTGATGAAAGTGCTGTATGTTCAAACGCCTTCAATTTTGTCGCAATTTTCGAAGCTCTTTTACGACTCCAATGCCCAGTTTACTTTACCAGTGGGAGGGTATCTGTACTTCGATCGGAATACAACTTTTCCGGATAGCGATCGGGAGCACTGATTTTTTAATTCGCACAAGAATCCCTTTTAGTTTTGTAAGAGCTCCCAGAACTGCTTAAAACTGAGAGAGCCTTTTCGTGTCACTGATCTCCAAAATATGCTTGATGCCTTGGGTTACCGCGCATCTTTTAACTTAACAACAAACTGTTGACAACAACAACAACTTAAGGTGGAGGCTACAATAACTGCGACTCGTGTTATAAGTTTACTTCGAAGTCTTTTAATGAAACTAATCTATAGAATGCAATTATCGATCACAACTATATCAACTGATAAATGAAAGACGTACCTGTTGCCCAGCACCGTGAGTAGATACATGAAAATTACCAGGAACCTAAAAAGAGTTAATTATGAATTCAGATAGTGTTAGCGTACAAAAATGTTTAACGACTATTCTTACTCTGTGTTGGAGCGACAACTCAACGGTTGGGGAGCGCAAACTAGAGACTCGTGCAGTGGGTCTATCAACCAGCTCGAATACATTCCGACCAGCACCTTGAGAAGCACTAGACTCACTACAACAGTCCCACTACTTAGCTAGATGTTGTTGGTACTGTATCTTAAAATCGCTCGGAGTGGCTGGAGTAGGAGAACGTAAACTAAAGACGCGTGCAGTGAGTCTATCAATCATCACGAATACATTCCAACTGGCACCTTAAAAACACTAGACTTACTACAACAGTCTCAATACTTCGCTAGATGATGTTGTTGTTGTATCTTAAAATTGCTCAGTGTGGCTGGAGAGCCATAAAGTAAAGACTCGTGTAGAGAGTTTTGAGTTTATGCTGAGATCGAGGGCAACGACTGATGACAGAATAGATATTGTATCTTTGAATATTTGCACCTTAATGATTGTAATCCATTTATTATCAAAGCTTTCCAAGGATGACAAATGCCCAACAAGCAGAAGAAAAGTAAATATGGGAATAAACTACATACCCTGTTGACATAGAATATGCCTTCAAATCTGCATCCAACTAAAAGAATAATACGAAAGATAGGTTTGCAACTGCTATTAGGGTGTCTATGAAGTTAATGCTTAATTAAAGCCAACGGCATGTAGGCGAAGAAAATTAAAGCAAATTAAGACCAATCTATTGTTTAGCATATATTTTCATACTTATAAAATTAACGGAAATTTCTAAATTCTCGTCCGCTTCCTGAGTATCCTAGAATAAGGTAACGTTACGTGACGTCTCGTCACTTTCTGTTATGGTTGAAGCGTATCATTTGCATTTAGTGCTTGAGCCACAGAACAAACGAAAATACTCTGCCCATTATTAGCATACCTTCATTATTCTAAGAACGCACCAATTAGCTATTAAGACCTCGTCTATGTTAGTCCTTCAGGTGAAGGGCAAATGCTATTTGCCATTCAACCTCCTATTTCATGCATTTCAAAAAACATTACTTTGGCTACTAGTAACAGAATAGCTACTAGTAACAGAATAACTACATTGGCTACTAGTAGCAGAATAGCTGCAAAGACTTACTGCCTCCATTCAGTTCAACCTTGTTTGTATTTTCGTGGAAACCAACTTCATGCCTGGATGGAAAATGATTAAAAAGTTGTAGCACTAGAGGGGGAAGGGTTTTTAATCAAGCATCTCTGACATTTTTTCGTTTTTCAATGATGTGAAAGACACACTTGGTGGGTCTCATTCATAGTGCAACTCAAAGGGCCGGAAGACCATATTCATTGAAAGCAATGCCTTTTTATGTTGTATAAATGATCCATGATTTCTTGCCCTAGTACTTTTCTGGGCCTTCGATATAATCAAACAATTGTGAGGCTTAATTCTGATACCGGAAAATTCACTGTGCCTATTGTTAGAAAACATTACTCTGTACAGTACCTTCCCATTTCATCCTGTATATCTAGTCCAAGGTCTAAAACAAAAATAGTTTATTATAAGCTATAATACATTACCCTCGAAATATGTTACAACAAACTCTTAAAAACGCCTTAAAAAACTTATAAACGAATTGGGATTATCATTTCCTCCCTCTTACCTTGTTTATCTCAAAAATTTTGTTTATATGCAGATCTTATTTCTTAACTTCTAAAGACTAACAAGCTTGTGCATAATACCCATTATTGGGTCAATGTATTTGATAGATAGAGAGAAAGCAAATCTAACAGTAGAAAAATGATCATTACACACATCAGTCTACTTACATGAACAAGACATTCTTGGTGCAGTAAAGTTCAGTCTTACAGTAATTCTCTCTGATTTAGGATTGTCAACAAAAAGTTCACTTACTCTAAAAGAAATAGAAAATCATTAAGGAGGAAAGTCATGAATAGAACCTCAGAAATTCTTTGCTCATAAAATTAGTGCAACAAGATGATAGTTGAACCTCAATATCTTAAGCAACCCAGGGGAAACAAAAACGTGTTTAAGAAAATTAATTTATGAGATATTACAAAAGTTTTCATACATTTAATCAAATTTAATGAAATCAAAATGATGGGAGACAGGTGAGCGATAAAGACATCAAGAAAATTGAGTTGCCATGATTTTAAGATATGGAGGTGCAACTGCAATATGGAAATTTCACAAACTCACATTTCCGTTTGAATAAAACTTGATAGCTCTGACATCATTAGAAATACAATGAACAAAACACTGCATACTGATACAATTGCCCCAGCAACAGTTGGCTGTGTCAGATCTTTTGGAACTTTTCGATATATATCAAGTCTGAAAAGGAACAGGAAATTTGGTAAAATCAAGTTGGGAGCGGTGAGGAAGGAGCTAAACTAAGCCTTTTGTAGATGAACTAATAACTTAAGAATGAGCATAGGCTCAAGAGTGGCGTAGCAATACACCCAACATTGCAGACACCTAATTCCATCAGATTAGGGCTATACACAAAACCACTCTTGGTAAGCAGCTGCCCCCAATCCCTCTTCCCCTTTGCCACCCTGTTCAGTATGGCAGTTCACAACGAGATCCTGTGCTTGCAGAAGCACATTTCCATTGTTCTTTTCTATTGTTCTATTGTTTATCCTGTGCATTCAAATGCCATACTCTGCAGATTGGCACCTTGGCTACGCTAATTAATTGGGACCACTTAAATTCATCCAACCATGACTATGATCCTACTTAATAATATCAATGGAAATTGACATGCCTTTAAAATGGTTGCCACAGGAACAGAGCTTTTCAAAGATTGCCAACCTGTCCGCAGAGCGTGGCAACTGCACCCAAGAGGAAATTTGCAAAAGGCAGAAAGTGCACTAAAAAATTTGTGCCTTGCACGCCTTTATCAATGTAAATATCCACGTAAATCAAGTATTCTTGCATTCTTGTTCTGGGGTCAAATGCAAGCTGCCCCCCAGAAAATCAGGCATGCACACCATGCACGGCGTGTATGCCTGAATGCATTGCATGCTGGAAAATTTTTCCTTGCCCCAAGATCTTGTCAAGCTCTGCCATGCACTACAGACTGGCTGCCACATGAGCAAAGCAGAGCAGGCGATTTACAATGCTTTTTGTTTTGGCTATTAACTCATTTTATAAAGAAACAATCTCAAAATCTTTACAGAACCATCAACAACAACAACAAACACAATGTTAAGGGTTTGAAAGACATCCAAAAAATGCCTTAAAATCGTATTTCTTTTCCTTTTCATATGATTGTAGCAATAATAATTTCACTTTGATTGCCTATCATGAAGGCTCTCCTTACAGAGGCAACCCTATCTAAATCTTGTTAGTGGCGATGGTGCCTAGGCCTGGGCCTAGGCCTATTAGGCTATACAGTATGAATGGCCTGGGAACAGAGAAACGGAGATAAGAAATTTGAAAACGCAGTATAGGCCTACTCTGCTAAAAAAATGTATAGTACTAAATGTTTAGACTACATATGTATTTACAATATACCTCCTGAAATCCAGATACATTTTGCTTTTTTCTGTTTACTGAGATCCTGACTTCTTTCAAATTCTCTCTGATTTTCCACTTCTTGAGCAGCAACCTGCCAAAGCAACTTCAAGGCTTTCAACAATCTAATTGAACCAATCAGTGACCTGCTGGACACGTCTTAGCACGAGCGCGAACACGTAGCAGATTTAAGATTCATAAAACCAGCAAAACAATTTGAAATGGGAATCAGGACATCGCAGCTAATCATTTTGCTTGCTTCTTGCCGCTTAAGTTTTTTAATAGATGAGTTATTTCTTCATTGCTTGAGTCTCTCCATCTGCTTTCGCTTCATCTTTTGTTAAATTTGGTAGAAAAGGTAGAGCCTTTAATGTCTCAGCAGCCACATTGTGGAGGAAGTTGGGAAGTATCGTATCGTTCTACACCGGATCGGATTTTCCTTTTTACACGCTTTGAAATTTTCTTATAAAAAGGTGTGCATAGTGGCTTAGCCGTTAAAAAGAGACTAAGATAAAGAAAACAGCTAAATGTAGCCAAGTAAATAAAAATACTTACTACCACTTTGCTAAAAACGAACGCCCAATACCTCTTGCGATAATTTCGATGGTTTCTGAAGCAATTCAGGCTTGGGACCTACTTTCTTTTTTAAGATTTTCATTGCAAACTAATTTTTGCCTGGAATAGTTTTGGAGGATGTTCCACAACCAAAGAATAAACAGTCAATTTTTCTATTAAGAACAATAGATCTTTTCATGGAGGTCTGGATCGGTGCGACATTTTTCTGGAATGTGGTAGACATTTACAGTCGGGAATCCTCCCTGTGTGCAACGACCAGAATTACGATCGTTTTAGGAAAGATAGTTCAGCAAATTTTGCTCCAAACTCAGGAATAATGAAAGAAAAAGAGAGTGAAGGAATCTGCAACAATAAATGTTAACAATATGTGCAGAAATTCAAGAAACAAGATACAAGCACCTCAAAAAAAGAAAATACTTTATTAAATGTCTCCTTGAGCAAATATGGTGGGATTTGGAGCATTTCTTTCACTTTTATTCCCATTAAATGTGAATTTGAAGTAAAATTTGCTGCACTACTTCTCCTGAGATGACAGTTATTCAAGTCATTGCACCCAGAGAGGATTCCCTGACTGGAATTGTCTACCATTTACCAGAAAAATGTTTCTCCGACCCAGATCTCTTTGAAAAGGTCTACTCCTGAATTTGAAAATGATAAGTCAGAGAAGACTAGAGGGCAAAAACAGAAAGAATAACGTATCGTCACTATATTAT
>JAADKT020286639.1:0-11525 GCA_011763395.2 Chrysaora chesapeakei
GTAACGATCATGTTTGTATATGCCAGTGTCATCCTATTTGCTTTGATTAACTGAATTTATTCCTCAATTTTAGGACCACGCGATTGGGACCGTGATGGTGGACGTGGCGGCGGACGTGGCGGGCGTGGCGGTGGACGTGGTGGTGGCGGTGGATACAGAGGTGGAAGATAAAAGAATGTGGTAAACTTTGAATTCATTTCTTACTCTGTCCTGAAAATCAATAATCGGAGAAACGGTTTCGTTATAGTCTATGGTGGGAGAGCCCATTAAAAATTGCTACCATCGGGATGTTTTACTGTTTGCCCACATCGTTGACATTTGCCTCAAGCACATTTACTACTGGAGCTGATTTGCTGAAGGTCCCGTTAACTTAGCACAAATGACTTAGACAAGGAGTGTTCAAACAGATGCAATAAGGCTAACATTACTTATGGAACGATAATAAGGAACAATTTGCTCTGTTTATAAGTTCAGAAAAATTTTCTATTTGTCGCAAACAAAATGTTTCCAGAGCAATGTTTTGCGACGTGGCCAACCGGTCGAACGATTTGATGATACGAAAATATTTGACGAAAAATTTTCAACTGCTAGGCAAGGGCCTTAGGATTGACATTAGCGAGGGGCATTTCACTCTGCAAAAAGGCGTACGAGATTTCCATTAAAACAAAAGAACTTTCAAGGGATTTCTGAGAAAACAATAGGACTTTCACCAAAGGTGTACGAGATTTTCAAGGAGTGAACTGCCCGTCGGACATTAGTCGCTTAATCAAAACATGTATGGTGTGTTGTTAGATAGGAATCTATTATTATTCTTGCAGACATTCCGTTAGCCTTTTATCTTCGATTAAAATTATTTCATTTATTTACCAAACTGCTTTATTGATTTAATGTAGATTTTCTTCTTTCAGTTGGCTTTCGTTAAAAAGAAAATTTCAAAAAGGAACGAGGGCCTAAATTCACATGAAGCTGCGCAAGCAATTGTCCGGCTGGATGTAAATATCACCCATGTTCCCGCTAGAAAGAAACTCAAATTAAACGAATTTTTCATTATGTAAAAAACTTTTATTGCCTAAACACGTAATTGTTTTGAGGGTAAACTAAACTTGCTTATTCACAATAGCCGTGTTTGTATTTTGGTGTTGGTTACAGATATTGTAAGAATGCTTAGAGCGCTTAAGCCTTAATATTGATTCAGTAAATTCAAAATGCATTTTCTGTCGCTTTTGATTACCTATTTAAACTTCAGTATGTCAGTTAGTTCTTATACATTGATGAATTTGAATCTAGCTCCTGGGTATACTGTTGTTTGCATTTTTAGCATGTATTAATATTCTTTTCCTTGTTATATCAGTCTTTTTCTAATATTCATGCTGCAATGAAAATCACCCTTTTAGCATGTGCTATAGGCCCTGTCAAAACGATCCAGTGAGGCTATCAAACATTATTGGTCAAACATTTGAAATTTGCTTTACAAGCCTTGTTTGATCGTTTGGTCGCGTCAAACCGTAACAAGTCATTGCGTGAAAACCATAGTAATTAAACTTTGGTCACGTTTCAAAACATTGCCAGTCCAACGTTTTCTCTTTTCCATATTTGAACTTTTTCAAATATACCTTGAAACTTGTCAGGCAGTGTTTGTGACGCGCCCGAACGTCCAGACAATGTTTGATAAGCAAATTTCAAATGTTTGAAGTTTGACAAGCAATGTTTGATCATTTAGTTACTTGCAAAACATTTTCAGACACGCAGAATTCGCATGGAAAATGGCAAGAAACATTTCATGTCGCAAGCAAAGATGTTTGACGAAGAATGTTTTGTGACGTGGCAAACGGTTGGACATATATTGAGAAGAGGTCAGACAGATATAAACGACCAAAAAACGACCAAACATTACTGCCCAAACATCTGAAATTTACTTCTCAAACACAATTTTTGAACCTTGGAGACGACCGTCGTAACACATTGATCGTAAAACATTTTTTGCTGGTTGAAAATTCTGATCCACAACAACCTCTTCAGACCAATCAATGTTTATTATTCAAATCTCTCATTTTTGTCGCACCAACAATTTTTAGTGGTTTGGCCAGGGCCTTACGTAGGTGTGAAAAGATCAAACATTTAGCAAAATTTCATTAAGTAGTGTTTGAACGTTTAGCTACATCACTGTGCATTGCTTGACAAGCATAAATAAAGAAGAAATTTCATTCCATGACGTTTAAAAACTGAGGCATGCAAAAATTGTTTTCACGAGCATTGTTTTACACGGTAAAACATTTTGCTTAACAAGCAATTTTCAAATGTTTGACAAACAATTTTTCACCGTTTCACAAGGGCCTTACGAAGGTTTTTTGCTACATACATGCGATTTTGTTGTTTTGCTAAACGGAACGAAGCCCTCTGGATTTGTGCACGTCACATTCTGGGCTCCATAAATCGATGCGTGGCTGTTTTGCTCAAGAGCGAGACTCTCTTTATATCTGCTCCATACTATTCCCGAGAGAGCGATTCTCATAAAATTATTTTTTGTTGTTTTGTTCCGTCATTTCGGTAGCGTGATCCACAAAAATGCACAAAAAAAACGAACAATTGTACAAACTCCAAAAATAATTATGACGTGCAACGCGCTAAAAAGTTGACAATTTGATAGCAAAGCAGGCCGCGGTGCAGTGTGGGATGCATCGAGGAGAGGTGCTTTGTAAAACATACAGTAAGATATGGTGGAAATAAAATGGCAGACAGGGGCCAGTTTATTTAGCTTCATTGTCGTTGAAATGCGAATAAACCCTAGTTTTTTTTTATTTTAGTCTACTCATGTCTCATGATTCACATCAACGCACTCACCCTCATCCAGCAAGAAGGCACAGTGGAGATGTACATCAGGTCACTAAAGGTAGGCCTATTTTGAGTTCAACTTTGCTCTGTTGAAAGCTTTTATTTGCATTCATAAAATCAAATACTTTTTATTGCATTTTCTTTCTAGATATGAATGGCGATGATGGACACTCTAAATGTCAGCCAAAGCGAAATTACAAGCTTCTTATCGACCCAGCAATCAGAAAAGGCCATCACAAAGTCTATCGTTATGATGGAGTCCAGCGTGGAGTACGTTGAAAGTTCCCTCTTGTAACTTCGATCAAAGGCATTATTACCCTGCAAAATCAACTTCTTTCTTTGAAATAACCTTTTAATTTTTATTTTTTAGCAACCGCCGGTTATTACAAGAGACCCTCGACCTCCAAAAACTAAGTTGTGGACATCGACTGTAGCTGAGCTTCCTGTTCCCAGATTCAAGGTGACGATGAAGAAGAATACGGCGATTTCTAGGCTTTTATTCAATTTCCGATTATTTTCCCCCGATTTTACTTCTCGAAGCTCCTAATTTTATTTTTTGTTGTCATTTATTTCATAATGGTCTTTATTTTCCTCATTTTTTCAGGTTGACAAAAACTACGTCGGTGCACTACCTGAAAACACGATCAGATTTGGTGGTTTGAACGACAACATAAATCGCCAGTTTCTCAGAGAATTATGCTCGAAATTCGGAAAAATCGAAGAATGTAAAGTCTACTATGATGTCAATTCAAAAACACACCTTGGAACTGGCAAAATCACATTTTCTACCTCAGCTGCAGCTAGAAATGCAGTCGCTGAACTGGATGGATCGTCCGTCATGGGGAAGATCATCAGGGTTTCCATCGATCGAAAAAGTAAGGAAATTTCCATTACGTCAAAATTCATGTTTATTTCTTCCAATTCTTTGAAATCTCCATTACAAACAACATTTATAGGAAGTAGATGTGAACCCTGTCTTTCCGAATTCAAATTTTGTGCCAAAACATTTGCTGATCATTGGTCACGTGTATCATTTACATAAACGCGATAAAAACAATCTCAGATGGATTATTTTACCAAAGTGCCTTGTTGATAGTGTGTGTTTAGAATTTTCGGTTTTGCTAAGGAATAAAAAGTTTTGAAAGTTTTTTTTTTATTTTTTGGACCGTTTCATGTTTAGTCAGGTTTTTTCAGTTTACAAGTTGCCAAGTTTTGAAATCCAACAATAAATTTTGAGATTTTTACTCCATACCCAAATTGATAGATCCTTTGCTTGCCCAACTTGTTTGATTGATTTCTGCCTACAAACAACGAAATTGTAATGCTTTCAGGCTGCCAAATAATTTTTTTAACAATCCTAGTTTGTCAGCCTAAAACCTGACCAACTTTAGTTTACCATGTGAAAAATACTTTTAGGAAGACTGATTATAAAAGAAGGGAGGTTTGATGGAGATATTTCTTGTTTTTCAAATGATATCAGATCCAGAATAAAAAATAATTTTACGACTTTGCATACACGCTTTTTTTATAAGGAACCTACCTCAAGGCCTAGTACTTAAAGTTCCTTATTTTTGGACCTCTTTTGAGGCAATCATAGTTCAAAAAGTTCCTTAGTAGTTCCTTAATTTTAACTGCACATACAGTGGTCATAACAATAATAGAGAGACACTTGCATATGAGCAAAGCTCGGGACTTCTCAAGGAAGCATTTGATACATGCTTAAAGTACAATTTATGCGGTTTTCGACTGCAAATGAATGGAACCGGCTTTCTAATTTTTTATTATTTGCAGTGATGAAAGCATTCAACATTGAAAAGTTCCTTAGTGATTTTCTCTCTAGTAGTATAAGTTCTTTAAATTTTCGGGCTCTCTGCATGTAGGTTCCTTATAAAGTGGTTCTTTATAAAAAAAGCCTGTAACAGACCTTTACAATGAAGTATTCTACTCAATTCATAAACGGTAAGTTCCAAGCTGAGCCCTTTCATACCCACATCACTAAGGCCATCAACCCCTCTAATCTTTTCAAATGAGCAACCCCCTGAAATCCACAACTCCACTTTCTTAAATATGTGAAATGAGCGTGTGCTTACTAAAAAACAACATTAGAGTGCTCATTTAGTGAATACTGATCACAGGGAGATAATGTGCTAGAAATAACTTGCTTATTGCAAATGTAGACTGTAGATTTATTACATAAGTCCCAATTATCCCAGCTACCATCTTTAGTTGTTGTTGGTGTTGGAAAGCTGCTCAAACTGGGACTTGTGGCTTTTTCATACAGAGCCAATCAAATTGAAGCACTTTCTTTGCTGCATTTTCACTGGCTTATTCATGTCCTCACACTTTTATTGCAATTTGATTTTTCGTCAGAACGAATGATAGAATAAAATCTATCCAATCAGTGAGTAGGAAAAGACAATTGCACTTTTAATCTAAAACAGGCCGCTTTTGAACATTGCAAGGATATGAGTCTCAGTGTAGTGAATTGCTGTTGTTGTTCGTCCAGATTTAGTGAGCAGAACTAAGACTCATGTAATAAGTCTATGTATACTATTTAAAAATTTAGTCCAATTTTTTTAATAGTTGCTGTTTTTAGCTCTATTTCTTTAAGTCAAATCTTGTTGCAAATTGTTATTTGAATTTAAACTGTCAATGAGTGCATCCCTGAAAACAGCAGCTCCCTTGAACTAGTGACCCCCATCACTGGGGAGCAATTGTTTGTTTTCTTTTGATGCCTTACTTATTCACATGAATTACACTTTTTTAGAATCATCCCATGGAAACAAGCCTCCCGTTGGTTCTAAAGACCCACGTGAATACAGACGCCTGTCATCATCTGGCTCTTTGCAAGCAGTCTTACCTACACCATCACCAAGTCAATATTCGCCATCATTGAACAGCACACCACCAACTCCTCTGGTCAGTGGAATGCACAGACCTCATCCAGTTGCAGATTTGAGGTCAGCTTCTTATATTCGAAGAGGAGGCTCTTTAGAATCTGACATTACTGCAGCTGAAAGCCCTTCAAGCATTTGTTCAGCATCTTTCAACAGTGGAACATTTGAGCCAGTTTCTCCTCCACCTGTTTCTCGCCTATTTTCAGCCGGTAATGACAAAGCAACTTTACCCCCACCCCCACCACCTTGCCCCTATTCAGATACCAAAAGACCCCCAAATCAACCTCCACCACCCCCACCTGGCAAACAAGAAATCTATGAGGATATTTCTCCAACTGCTACGTTTGATGAAGAAAAAACATCACCCATAGATAGTAAGAATGAGACTTTTGTTCAAGCACATCTTCTGGGGCTGCGATTTTCTTCAAGTGAGTCAACAGAGCCTCAATCTAGTGACAGTAAAAAGACAATCGATAAAAAGCACCAACCTTACACTAGTCCACCGAACCGAGCAGTTCATTCAGACGTCGGTAAAAATCGCGATTATCGGGACAAACGAGATTATAGATCACCATCTAGTGAAGGAAATAAATACAAAGGAACTGCTAATAAAGACGATAAACATCGAAGAGATAGACGGCATGATTCCCCTTATCGCAGAGAAAACTCAAAAAACAGTTCGCCTTATCATAAAGAAACCTCGAAAAATGGATCGCCTTATTATAGAGATAATCGCAGAAGTAATTCACCGTATAGTAGTGCTAGTAGCCTTTCACGTCAGAGGAGTAGGGGACGTAGTCGGTCTCCCAATCGGCGTAAATCTATCGAGAGGAGTTCGTCGCCGGGAAAGAAACCTGACTTGATCGCAAAAGACAGTAGATATACTAGTAGGGATAAAGTTACGGCGGAGAGTAAAGAGACTGATAGGAACGTTATAGCAGCAAAACCACTTGGTAACTCTGTATATGAAGAGATATCAGACAGTGATGATGACACAAAGCTGCCTTCTAATAACCTCAAGATAGACACCAATAAGAATCTACAGGTCGAGGATATTTCGCCGGCGGCTTCTCCTATTACAAAGACTTGTGTAGACGGCGTTACAGTGGTGTTTCCGCAAACTGAAACACGTATTGATGCAGCGACGGTAGTACAACCGGTCAGTACCCAGGTTAACAAAGAGACTGCAATGGAAGTCGATGCTGATGATGACGATGATGCTATGTCATTGTCTTCTATAAGTTCAAATGAAGAGTCTGCTCTCGTTCTCAATACACCTGTCACAAAGATGCCTACCTCAGATGCATCATCGCATACCATCTCTGTATCAGCATATCAGCAAATTTCGTACTCTACACCTGTGCCACAGTTTGTGCCACAAAGACCGCGAATCAATGTCCCTCCGCCACTCAATGCACCAGCACAGTCCGTCAATATACCACCTCCTGCCTCTGTAAACGTAGCCATTCCACCTCCAGTTAACGTCAATGCCCCACCACCAACTAGGAATCTACAGCCATCGCAATTGCTTTCCCATCTTCCACCACCTCCACACGTCAACATGCGTGTTCCTCCTCCTGGAATTCCGTTCAATAAGCATGTACCCTCGCTATTCGCTCCTCCGCATGCCCAGCCTCCGCCAATGCGACAAGCACAACCACAAATAGCCTCGTACCCGCAAAGACCTGGTGGATTCATCAACTCGTTTTCAAGACCGTATTCCGGTTTTTACCCTGGTTACCCCAACTTCAATCAAAGTCGAGAAAAACCAGCCGTTGAAGCACGAAAATTTATACCTTATGAAGAAAGGGTGAAAAATGAAAGCACAGCAAAGACAAACAAGGATTTAAAGCAAGTTTTACATCGAGATTTAATCAAAAGATTAGTCGAACATTCTGGGTTTTCAGCTCTTGATGCCTGGTGGGACAATCAGACCAAATCAAAGGTAACTTAAACGTTATTATTTTTTCTCGTATTGAAAGAGCAAGACTTGCTCTAAACCTACAATCTTGACCATAATTCATAGAGGCCCCCTTTACACGAGAGTAACTGGATTGGCTGTGGTTCGTACCTTTCCTGGCTCTGTTTAGGGCCAGTTCTGAAGGTGAGGGTGAAATGGTGTTTTAGCGCCAGTCGCTAGGATCTCAGTAGTAGGTTAACTAATCGAGACCTCGACCCTGGCTGTGACACTACCATGGCTGGGCTCGAACCCTGACCACACTGAGCTCCTGACACCACGAGTCAGCTGGATTACACCACGACGCCACAGCACCTGGACCTGTTCAGAAGTAGAGCCAGCTCGTGCTCTGTTTAGATATGTTAACCCTTTGGATCGGATCTGAAATGCACCAGTAATAGAAAATGAAGCTGATTGGTGCATTTGATACGCATCAGGGTATAAATTCCACCTAAGTCAATTGTTTCCATCTACTTCTTATGTTCGTGCTTTGAATAGTGTCAGACGAAAAAAGCTATGCCTAGTGATGTTTCCACTGTTTATCTTGATTTTGAAGTTCTGTATCTCAAAAGTTTTTACTTTGTTACTTTTTTCGTGCTTCCATCATTACATGTTTGCACGTTTTCCCGGAAAAGTAAGTGAAATATGATTGGCTGTATCTGCAATAATACATCAAGCTGAGTTGTTTATTTTTCAGGAGACCAGTGAAACTTCAAGACCAAGTACACTAAAGAACAGCTACGTGTCGCCACTGACACCATCGAATATCTCATCCCCTTCGAATTCGAGCGCCACATCTTCATTACTCAGCAGCTTATTCGGCCAGGCATCCACCGTATCAGGTATTCAGTCGCAGAGCTCGATACCCAAGATACCGTCGTTCAGAATCAGTCGGAAACCGCAAGCAAGGCCTGTCGTTCGAGAGCAGAATAACTGGAAGCTGAAAAGAGCAAATGAGAGAAAGGAAAATGAAGTTATGAATAAAGTACAACGAGTTGAATACAGTGATGATGATGACGAGGAAGACGATGATCAAAGTGAGGCTGCTGAATCTGATAGCGAGGTTGAACGTAGCCTTCTTGCTAGTAAAAGTATGTAGAATTTTCAATTGCCTTTTATGTTCTTGACCTTTTTGGTACAAAGCACCATATTATTTCAAATAGTTTTTCAGCGGAATATCAATCTTTTAAGTCGAATCAAATCGAAGATTTAATTAAAGTTCCCGTCTATGAAGTTCTCAATTGTGATGCTTACTTCTACAATACTATTAAAAAACTGAAGACTCTGTTGAAGTATTGTACAGTATATGTACAAAACGAAGTGCACCAATTTTTCACAATGTATTCTGCACCTTGCGTATTCAGTTTATCTATGTTCTAATTTCTTACGCATTTAATCTTATCTATTTTAAGGCTAAAACTCTTCTCTCATTCACCTTAAACGTTTGTAACAGACTTCTTGATTGGCAAAAGCCAGGGCGTGTTCCATTTGTTTTTATTGGCTCTTTTCTTTATTAGGACCCCCTCTCGCAAGCTTGCTCCGAGAATCAATATAATAAGTCCTAAGGGCTTGAATAGTGAGGAGTCTAAAAATTGGTTCCCTGATTCCTCCCATGAAAAATTGAGTACTCTAAATGAAGAACAGATAGTTAACAAGAATTATCTTTTTTTAGGAACAGTTAAGAGTGGATCTTCTCTCTATCGAAGTATATATGAGTCAGATAGCGATGATGAGTTATCGGAAGATAAAAGAAAATCAGAAGAGGAAAAATCCGAAGAATCTGAGGATGAGAAGATGGAGTTATCGGAAGATGAAGAAGAAGAGAAAAGGAAATCTGAATTGAAGAAGAAGCTTGAAGACCGACGGATGGAAGATGAGGATGAAGAAGATGAGGAGGAAGAAGAGGAGGAAGAGGAGGAGGAGGTAGAAGAGGATGAAGACGAGGAAGAAGAAGAAGAAGAAGAAGAAGAAGAAGAAGAAGAAAGTTCAGAAGAAGATTCAGATTCTCAATGGGAAAGCAGTGGAGCAGAGGAAGCTGTGCAACAGGTTATTCGTGAAACCAAAGAGAGACTGGATCAATACAAAGAGAAGGGTGAGTTAATCCATTCAGTCTCCCCCTCCCCTTCTTCTTCTTCTGCTTTCGATCTCTAGGCCGTGGCCAAACGATCAAACATTGTTGATTATAGATTTAAGATTTTTCCTTACGAGAAATTTTTACGAGTAATGTTTGACCGTTTGGCCACGTCAAAACATTGCTTTACAAGCAGAATTCCTTCAGCGATATTCTTGAAAAACTTGAAAAACATTCATTGTCTGCGTCAAACAAAACATGTTTGACTAGCAATGTTTTGTGGTGTGGCTAAACAATCAAACATCGTGTTTCACTATCAATTCTCAAATGTTTGTCAAACAATGTTTGATCGTTTGGCCAGGGCCTTTAAGCCTGTTTGATTGAGAACTCAAACTCTCTCGAATTTCGAAAACATATTAGGTTTTGCTGATGAGAAAGATATCTCACAGTCAATTGCAAAGTGTGGAAAGAGTGAGTTAAATAGATTTGTGCAGGAATTTTCAAAATGAGACCTGGATTAACACCGAATCTTGAACTTTTTCAATCCCTCCCCCTTTTAATGTTTTCTTCTTTCTAGCAGCTGGGAAACGACAGCAGCAAGATGAGTCCATAAAACAACACGACAAATTAGTTGAAGAGTATTTGAAAAAGATTTCGCATAAAGATAAAAAGGTGAAAGGTACTTCATTCGAAAAAACAACAGCGAAGCCAAAAGCATCCGCACCTCATGCTGAAATTAAAATCGAACAGAGACTTGATAAAGAAAATTATATAAATAAAAAATTAAAAGGCAATGAAGTGCTTAAAAATGACATTGAAATTAATAATATTATTGAAAAAACCGAATCTGTTATTGAAGAAATTTACGAGAATGAACTGGAAGATTCAGAGGATTTGTCAAAGCTGGAAGATGAAGGTCCAGTTATTGAAGAAATTGTTGAAAAGATTGAAGAAGAAACGGAATCCTCTATAGTAAAGGAAGAATTGATTTCGGAAGAAGTAATCAAAGTCGAACCCGAAGAAAGATTAAAGGAAGAAGTTTTCAATGAACATTGTTATGCTTTTATAAGACCCATCGAAAAAGAAACTAAACTGTTGGATAAAAAACCTAATGAACTACTACAGAAGAGCCAAGATCGCGAGTCACCTTTGATTGACGTCGTTGAGGTTGCGGAGGAGAAATTTGAGCCTCCGCTGCACATTGAAGCCGAACCCAAGCCAGTATTCCCAATGCGAAGCATAGAGGATGAGAATTCAGTTGTCTGGGATATTCTTAATTATGGAATCGACAATGAAGATTTGAAGTATTTTAAATCAGCATTTGAGAGTCTGCAGCTGCTTGGTTCCGATGTCGTCAATGGATTACATTGGTCATCGCATCCTGGTATCCTTTCAGTATTACCTGTCAATTACCTATTATTACCTATAAATGTTTGAAATCCCTAGAGCTTGAATAGCAGGGGTTTTCCAAGAAAACCTAAGCGATTAATATGAAAATTCTCCATCGCACTCCATATGTTTTTTTTTATCATCATGAAAAATATATAACGACAATATAAAAACTAACAATAAACTCAAAGTAAGTTTTAATATGATGGATAAGAGGTGAAAAACATCCGTTATCGAGTCACCTCTAACCCATCATAGTATATTAAACGGATAAATTTCAACAAAATTAAAGTTCTTTACAACTAAATTACAACAAATACAAAGTTCAAAACCGAGCAACTTGTTTCATCGTACGGGTTCATTTGAAACCGTACGGGTT
>JAADKT020287750.1:0-15024 GCA_011763395.2 Chrysaora chesapeakei
AGAGGTGACTGCTGTGAAACTAGACTGCGTCAAATTGAAATCAAAGTTGGAAAAGTCGACAACAATCCTGATGCTAACGCACTGTAAGTTTGTTAGTAGCTACTTTGACACTCTTGTTTGAATTTTTCTGATTTTGCTTCTAGCATCACATCGTTTTGCCAAGACTCAATTTTGAAGGCTTCAACATAATTTAAGCAACAAAAATTTGACAGGGCCACTACCAGGGAGGGGGTATTTAATATAATTAAGGTACTGGCACGGGCGGCCCATATGGGTTGGGTTTTGGCCTGAATTATCTACAAATGGGTGAGATTTTGACTAAATCCCCATACAAGAGGGTGGGGAACTGAAGAAACCTAAAAATTCACTTTATTTGAGTCCGAATAGTGTTGATATTGCGTCAAAAATGTTATGGCCTAGAAAGTTCTATTACTCGCATATTCTGCTTCCATATTTCTCCCGGTCTGTTTCTTCGTTATAGGTTGGTGGGTCTGTTAAGTCTCGGTGACACATCGCCGTCCAACCACAGGTCTTGTACCCGCCCGGGTACTAGACTTTTTCCTCGAGCGTAGTTTTCACTCCTAAGGCCAATCATATTTCGATAGGTCACTCAGAACTATTCTGAGCATTAGGCCATCCAATTCAATCTTTTAAAGTAAATAGTTGTTGCTGTTGCTAAAGACTGCTGCTGCTGTTTACGAAGGGTGGGACTTATGTAATAAGTCTGCCCGGGTACCACAGACCTACGTAGCTCTTTGAACGCTACTGGTTTCAAGGTTCTGGCCAGCCCACCCTACATTGTTTCTCAAACATTGCAGATTTGCTTTTCACGCGATGTTTGACTGTTTGTTCACATCGTAAACATTGTTTAAGATGCTTGATTTGCCGTACGCTGTTTTTAGAAAACCACGAAAACATTTTCTCTTTGTCCAAAGCAAACATATTTGACAAGCAATGTTTTTGACGTGACCAAAACGGTCAAACATTCTTTTCACAAGCGAATTTCAAATGTTTCGCGAGCAATGTTTGAACGAACAAGCACATGAAAATTTTATTTTTTTCTGATAGGTGTGCTTTCCATGCTGGTGCCTTTGGCAAAGGACAAACCAAAGACATACAATGCACAACACCTAGAGTTGGTAGATATGTATACGTGGCTTTGCGAGTGCAAGAATGGCTGACTTTGTGTGAAGTTGAAGTATTTGGTATTAGAGGAGGTAAGTATCTTGTTTTAAGGCCTTCGGCGCTTCGAAAGTCACGGTTAACAATTAAAGGCATCAAAAACTTGACAGTAGTATTCTTAGAGTTCTTTGCCCCCCCCCTGAATTCGATGTTTGTTTGATATGTATTTAGACATGAAGCAGTGCCTCATCTAGCCTACTAGCTAGTGGACACTTGCCCCAGAGTACCCCCTATCTTCTACTATTTTAAATCACAGTCTTTTGTTCATTTGTTTCGAAAACAGCAATAGAATGCCCACCCAGTCCATGTCTCTTAGAAGAGGCCCTAAGGTGAAGAGAATTAAGACTTAAGACAGAACCGATTAAAACATGGAACTTGGTGGACGACCAGAAATTTTGAGAAGTTTATGAAAAGCTATAAAAAGCCAATGGCACTCCGCAGTTTCAGAACGTTCTCCCCGATACTGTAGCTCAGTATTAGAAATGCATTGATACCAGGACTGTTGTTTAACCCTGTTCATTTAGGGTTTAAATAAAAGAACCATTTTGTGTTGTTTTACCAGCCCATGGTTTATCTTAGAAGGTTAGCATTAAGGCAGAATATGGTGCTGACTTTTGAAAAGTAAGAGACTTTTTTGTAACTGTATAAGACTGCTAGCTATATGTTAAATTGCTTAAATTGAGCGCATTTTCAGTACTAACAATGGATTTATCTTTTGTTTTGCAGCTACGAAGCCTCTTCCTCCGGCCCCACCAATGACCGGTGAGTAACTTTGTTAACACTGAATGTTTCATGACGTGCCAAAACAGTAAAACATTTTTTTTTGAGAAGCAAGTTTCAAATGCTTGACAAACAATGTTTGATCGTTTCCCCAGAGCCTAACGCTTGACCTTTCTGTTTCAAGGTAACATTGCCAGAGGCAAACCAACAAAGCAATCTACAACCGCCCATGGTGGTGTATCCTCAAGAGCCGTTGATGGAAATAAGAACAGCCAATGGGGTGGCAGATCTTGCACTCACACAGTCAGACAAGGGAATCCATGGTGGAGAGTTGATTTGGGCGGATTGAAACCGGTGAAAAAGGTTAAATTAACAAACAGAGGTGATTGTTGCTGGAACAGACTTCGTCAAATCGATATTCGAGTTGGCAATGTTGATAATAACCCTAATGCAAACCCACGGTAAGTTGATTTATTTTTTGTATATTTCATTCTGTGTAATGGCGCCAACCTAGCAATTGATCGAGAGAAGTTCAAGGCGCAGTGTCTGAGCATTTAGAAGTACTTTAGCAGCGGCAGCATTGAAATAATGACTGACTTAAGGTGCATTATAGAATATATGTTTTCACTCTGTTTTAGCTGTGTTTATTACCCCGGACAAGCTGGCAGAGGACAGACATTGGAATTGGAATGTCCGGCTGCAAAGAAGGGCAAATTTGTTTTTGTCGTGCTGAGAACCACTGAATATCTTACTCTTTGCGAAGTTGAAGTCATCGCACTGAAAACAAGTTAGTTTATCACTTCTTAACTCCGAATTGTTTTAATAAAACGTAAGTTCTAAATTGAATTTAAGTGATCCAGATAACTGGCATTAGAAGTGTAAGGCCAAGGGTAATTCAAATTTCACTCAACATACCACTGAAAATTTTACGCTCTGTTCAGTGCGGAGTGGCCAAATGAACTGAACTTTTCACTGAAACATTTGCTGTACTTTTTTCAACCACTAAACAAATTTTGTTCACCAAACATTTTTGACTCCGGTCAAACATTCACTGAACAATGTTCAGTACATGAATAAGGTGGCCAAATGAACTTGATTTTTCACTGAACATCAATTTTGGAAGATGACCAGGGAATGTTCGGTTCACTTGTCCAAGGCCTAACATTTCAGCTGTTAAACATTATGATCGTCGATAATCTTGACCAGGGCCACAACTCTGTTATGCTCTCTGATTGGCGGAAAACGTTCGAATGCGATGTAATGATAGGGTATAATCAGTCTAGGGTATTATTATTATTATCCGGTAATGCCCGCTCATTGCGTCAAACGTTCGAAATCTTTAGATTTAGAACGCAGCACCAAATGGCTTCGTTGTAATGGCCCCAAACACGATACTTCGTTAATCGTCAAGGGTCATGACCATGTCCTTTCAAAAGGGCAATAAACCTTTTAATAACTGTTTCCTTCGAGCAGTACCGAAAATATTAACCCTCAACCTCTACGAAATCTCGCAAGCTCGCTTTTGTACTGACGGGTTAATATTTTCTGGTATTTCCCTTTTAAGAAACAGTTGTTATAGGCTTAATTATATTATTGTTAATTTATTTGTTTTTCTCTTGCAGAACCGGTACCTCCATCTCCAGGTAAATATAATGCTTGTTGCAAATAATGTTTTATATTCAAATCAGGTTTTATTATTGTGTTACCTTTAACGGGACCTTCAGTGTATCCTATACCGAAATAACCTATGGCAAATAAGAGCCTAATGGTTCTCAATCCTCACCCTATTTGTGCAGCCAAAATCGGTTGACACTGACAGTTGAGAATTTAATTGTGGGGCAAGAGGAATGAATAACATTGGATCCGTTAAAAACACTTCAGGGCCAGCGAACTCACTGCTACCATCCGTAGGGATTTCCACTTACACTAGATGTTTTGAAAAACGTAAAACACAATCACTTTTTTATAAGAAACTATGCTCTGAGCCATATAGTAGGGTTTCTTAACTTTGAGCACAATTGGTATAGTAAAAGTTTCTCGCAGAGTTTCTTAACTTACAAATCGAAGTTTCGAAAAGTTTCGTGAAATAAGGGTTTAAATATGAAGTATCATGTTCTTAGCAGTGAAAATATGGAAATTTTCGGGTATTGACATAAGTATAATAGTTTTGGGGATTATCTTTACGTAAGCATTACACAAAGCACATCAGCAAAGTAGAATGCTGAATTTAGAAGCCGAAATAGTTTCTTAGTCTTTTTCCATATATAGTTTCTTATAGGCGGTTTCTTATAAAAAAACGAGTGTACAGTAACACAAACTCTTTACTTCAGCGTGGCGCAGTGTTGTTTCCACTCATCCAACTCGCCGAAACCAATGCATGCTAGGAATCATGTGCACAATAGACACATACTTGGCGTAATCGTGTAACTAAGTACCTTAGTTTATCTTGTACCATACGGGACTAAAGTCCTTAGTAAGACTGTTAAACAGCCTAGGTCCACGCCACCAGAAGTTTTTGCATTTTATTTCTTTGCTACACAGGAATAACACACTTTCAACCATGCCTGATAAGGATATAGGAATTTATTTCGCCCAAGTCTTAGTTATTTTCATAGTTGTTAAAATTTGGCATAAGACATTCCAGTATCGACCAGATAATATACAATAACATGACATTGGATATGTTGAAACTATTTCAGGGCCAGCGAACTGGGCACTCGGTGATGGTGTTGGTGGAAGTGAAGAAAAGATTGGTGTATTTGCAAACAAAGAAATTTGTTATGCAAAATGCAGTGTTAGGAAAAGAAATGGACAGCTTGCTAATGGAGTTACTGTGGATTCAGCGAGAGGTAGAGATTGTTTCTGTGAATATGGAATGAAAGGAAGAAACAGTGCAAGGAACTGGCGTAGCACTTTCATTCAGAGAGGTACGCGTTTTTAATTTTTCATTTTTTTAAATCTTGTTTATGCTTTCTGATGACAGTTAAAATGGTAAAAGGTAAAAAGACATTACTTTAAAATAGGGCCGTTATCTATAACAGCATACACGTTTTTTATAAGGATCAGCTTTATAAGGAACTCGATGCTGAAAATCAGGAACCCGATTGCTGAAAAATTAAGGAACTTTGAGGAACTATCGAGGCTCGAATGAAAAACTAAGAGTTACTTTTTTCAAGAACACGACGACAAGGAACAGTGTAGGGAACTTTCAGCCTCATGCCCTTGAAAAGTTAAGGAACTCCAGCATCAACTCAGGCCAAAGGTTCCTTATATAAAAAAATGCGTATATTCAACAGTGCTTTACAATTACTGACCTCCTTAGCTCAGGACTATTGTTTTATTAATGTTTTTGCTATACTACCTGTATATTGACTGGCGCAGCCATTCATCACTAAGGAGCCAATTTTACACGTCGGTAATTACTGTATCTACAACACTTCAAGCATGTCATGACGTAATCCTTCCTCCAAATGACCTAAACTGAACCATATTTAGCCCGTTGATCTATGTCTAAGTCGTAGTATATTATGTCGCAGTACATAACATAAGTATAGCTTTCCTTACTATAGCCCAATTTGGGTTGGCTTAAAAATTAGCATGAACTATGGACTATTAAAGTATATTTCAAACATCCCGCAGTCGCAGTAGTCCGGCTTTCATGTTTCGACATATTATTTGGAATCATTGCCATTGGGACATTGGCATTGCTTGGACATCTGGACTCTTATTTCATTTGATGATTCCGGTAGATTCTACCAGAGCTTGGACAGACTGCCTTCCTAGCAGAGGGTTCCGTTGGAATATCTCTGACAGGAGAGCAGTTTCGTTGTTTCTAGAGGCACAGTTATCTTACTACTAGGTCAGTGCCAACGCAGAAGGTTCCGTTGGAATCTCTAACAGGAGAGCAGTTTCATTGTTTCTAGGAGCACAGGTGTCTTACTATCAGGTCAGTGCCAACTGCATATCTGCAGCTGCCGTCGACTAAGTTGCCTAGAAGCTTTCAAGATGAACAGTTAAATTTTTGGGTGTTCAAATCAAAATTGTTATCTTTTGTTTTAGATTCGTTAGATCTGATTACATTTTTCTAAAAATCTTTTTTGTTTTAGGCCCTAAACCTGGTCCTGTACCACCACCACTCAAACTCACAGGTAATACAATTACACATTCTCATATTTTTCACTGATCACCTGATGAGACGATTTTTATCTGTTTTGCTGACAAGGAGCCTCAAGTTCATATCCCCTTCAATGTTTTTGTTACTCATGACATAATCATGGTATTTTTAATGCAAGTTTGGCTGGGGACCAGAACTAGGGTGCCGAGAAAAACGGTCATAAAATTTGCCTAAGATCCCAATTTTATATGCAGATATAGAGAAAGCTATATCTGCACTATATTCAATCTGGCAGGCAGATTAAAATAATATACCTGGAGATGCATCCTTAGGACCTGGAAAAACAACCAAACCTTGTTGGTCAAACCTTGTTGTCAAACAATGTCTGAACGTTTGGCCAGGTCACAAAATATTGCTCGTCATACATGACAAGTACGATGTTTTTTATTGTTTCAAAACATTGCGAAGTGTGTTTTACTTGTCGTACAATTTCTTCTGGTGTGGTTAAACCGTCAAAGATTGCTTTTTAATCTCGGAAGTTTGACGGAGTTTTACGAAAAATTTTTGTTCACTTAGCCAGGGTTTTGCTTTAAAATCCTCCGTCTTGAAAATAGACCTTAATGTTGTAAATGGGGGTACGTTGTTTTACTGCAGTGAATTTCCAGAAACTTTCACCTTTACGTCTCATTCAGATTATCTTATTTAAATTTAAACAGTAGGATTGATACACTATCGTTTGGCATTGATGACTTCTGTGTTTTCAATTTACAGGAAATATTGCCCAGAACAGACCTACAGCTCAGTCGTCTACTGGATTCGGAGGCAACTCAGCACGTGCCGTCGATGGAAATCGCAACGCACGTTGGGGAGGAGGCTCTTGTACCCACACCAACAGACAGAACAAGCCGTGGTGGCGTGTCGATCTTGGAAGCCCACAAAAAGTCAAGATGCTCAAGATCACGAACAGAGCTGATTGCTGCTCTAACAGACTTCGTAATGTTGATGTGCGTGTTGGAAACAATCCAAGTGCTTACAGCAATCCTACGTAAGTTAACCAAACTATTGCTTTTCACACTGAATACTTGTGCAAAGACTTAAAGTACGTTTTCTGTCAGATTGATGAATTTCAGTGCAAGATGGACATGCATTGCAAATCCCCTAATTGTCCGATTTGGTACTAAGAAGTTGTACTGCAAACTGTCCCAATTAGCTTGATTTGAATATATTTCAGCCTTACTTTCAAACTAAAAGATAAATCATCTCTGAATTTTCCTTAATAATTCAAACGCTTTTTATTCTATTCGTCTATTTTCAGATGTGTTTATTATGCTCCAGCTTTCAAAGCGGGAGAAACAAGGTCTCTTGAATGCGCAACTCCAAAAATTGGACAATATGTCTTTGTTACTCTTCGAACTACCGAATACCTTACTCTATGTGAAGTCGAAGTTTTTGCAGTGCAGGGAGGAGTAGGTTGGTAATTTTGATTAAACTTTATTGAGAGCGATTGAGTAGATTTTGTCTAATCTAATCTGATCTAATCTAATCTAATCTAATCTAATCTAATCTGATTTAATCTAAACTGATCTAATCGAATCTTAACTTTCTTAGCCTTATGTAATCTAATCTATTCTTTCGATTTCTACTAATCTAGCCATCTGGTCTTGTCTCTGCTCATCTTATCCAGTCCAATCTAAAGTAATCCAGACCTACTTATCTAATCTAATCTTATCTTGCTATTTCTGATCTGATCTTTCCTATTCTGATTCTATCTAATCCAACCTAATCTAAACCAAACTTGCTTAGCGTTATCTGATCTAATCGAGTCTTCCAATCTGGTCTTGTCTATTCTTATCTTATCCAATCCAACCTAATTTAATCCAATTTAAACTTACTTCCCGTTATCTAATCTAATCGAGTCTTTCAATCTGGTCTTGTCTAGTCTAAGTTCATCCAATCCAATCTGATCTAGTCGAAACTTACTACATGTAATCTAATCTAATCGAGTCTTCCAATTTGGTATTGTGAATTCTAATCTTTCGGATACCTTATTTGTATCTTATTTTGTCTTATTTTTCTGCACTCTAGTTATTATCTTTATTGTTATGCTATTGATTATTGTAGCTTACCTATTTTATTTGATGTTATTACAACTTTAAAACTTTAATTGTACAAGTTATTTGCAAATTAGTCTAATTTTTATTTTTTCAATTTTTTTCAGTTCCACCCAAGATAGAACTAACTGGTAAGTCACCTTATTTAAACTTTTTTGCATTTAGTATGAGTAACCATGAATAGAGAGGTAAAATGATGAAGTCATGAAAATCTGTTTTAGAAACTGCTAATTTACATCACTTACTCTGAAAGAACATGAAAACTTCATTCAAATGATACAATGATTATTCTAGTATGCTAAGTGTTAGCCAAGATATGGCAATTAGAGAATTGAGTTTCTCTAAGAAATCCCAGTATTATTGGACCTGAATGAAATCTTAAAGACGTTTATGATGTTACTAAGCCTGTTTTGAATTTGACATTAGCTAAAACGTTTCCTAAAATTAGATTCCTAAGGCCCTGGACAAAGGCACTGAAAATTTCACTGAACATCGTCAAAAATTAAAGTTCAGTGAAAATTCCAGAACATTGAACATTTCAGTGAATGTTTGATCGGAGTCAAAAATTTGTTTATTTGGCCACTCTATTGAACAAAAGATGAATATTTATCTGATATAAACATGCGCATGTTAATAATTAGCGGAAACTTTCTCAATTTTCAATTTGAAATCTTGAATTTCGTACAAGGAAGAGAGGCAGCAAATGCCCAGGAAATGTTCAGTGAAATGTTCAGTTCATTTGCCCATGGCCTTAAGAAAACTGCCTGACCTTACTCAAAAACGGTATTACCAGTCAAAACCGTGCTCCGGCTCACAGCCGTGAAGCCGTAACGTTTTTTTACGCTGTATGAAACGTTTATCTTTTATCTTTGTTATCTTTTTTCAGGGAATATTGCTAAAAACAGGCCAACCCACCAGTCTTCTACTGGCTTCGGTGGTGCTTCATCCAGAGCTGTTGATGGAAACAAGAATTCTCAGTGGGGAGGAAGATCCTGTACCCACACCAACAGACAACAGAACCCTTGGTGGCGTGTAGATCTTGGCAGCAAACAGCAAGTGAAGAAAGTCTCACTGACAAACAGAGGAGATTGTTGTTGGAACCGTCTCAGGAATATTGCTATTCATGTTGGAAATAGTGCTGGAAATCCACGAGCAAATCCAGTGTAAGTGATTGGTAACAGCTCTCTCGTCAGTTTAATGGCTTATAGATAGATAATTTATAATAGCTATCTCTTTTCTGTTCTCGTCAGTTTTGTTTCGGCTATTTATTCTCTCAGGAGAGGTTGTTTATGGTGCTGTGATTAGTTCTTCTTCTACTTTCTTCTACTTCTTCCTTTTCTTCTTCTTCTTCCTCCTCTTCTTCTTCTTCTTCCTCTTTTTTTCTTCTTCTTCTTCTTTCTCTTCTTCTTCTCCTTCTTCTTCTTCTTATTCTTCTTCTTCTTCCTCTTCTTCCTATTCTTCTTCTTCTTCTCTTCTTCTTCTTCTTCTTCTTTCTCTTCTTCTTTTTCGTCTTCTTCTTCCTCTTCTTGCTATTCTTCTTCTTCTTCTTCTTCCTCTTCTTCTTCTGCTTCTTCCTCTTCTTCCTCTTCTTCCTCTTCTTCTTCTTCTCTTCTTCTTCTTCTTCTTCTTCTTCTTCTTCTTCTTCTTCTTTCGCGTCTTCTTCTTCGTCTCCTTCTTCCTTTTCTTCCTATTCTTCCTATTCTTCCTTCTTCTTCGTCTTCTTTTTCGTCTTCTTCTTCTTCTTCTTCTTCTTTTCAACCTTCTTTTTCTACCACTACTTCTTCTAGTTCTTCTAATGCATCAATTTTGTTTTATTATTATTATTATTATTATTATTATTATTCTTACTGAATTTTAAGATAAAGACGATATTCATTTTATATCTTCTATATGTAGATAGCTCAGTAAGGCTACCTCAAAACTAGTACAAACGTGATTCCTAGAATGCATTTGAACTTATTTCATGCAATTTGTAAGGTAATTGCGCTTTTTTGTTTTTAGTTGCGTCACACATCCAGGACAGATTGGACGCGGACAGACCAAACCTCTGATCTGTGATAAACCAAAAGCTGGAAGATATGTTTTTGTCACGCTCAGAATCAACGAATACCTCACATTGTGTGAAGTGGAAGTTTTTGCCATCAAAGGAGGTGAGTGTCAGAAATATCTCCTCTTTTCTTAAAATTCTCCGCCGTTCTCCTTTTCCTTGACCTTGAGAGAAAGCTTTTTCTTCTTCTACTACTTCATATTCCTCTTCCTCGTCAACTTTTTCTTGTTCTTCTTCTTCTTCTCGTGTTATCTAGCTTCTTCTTATTCTTTGTCTTCTTTTTTCTTTTTCTTCTTCATTCTTTTACTTCTTAGTTTTTCTTCTTCTTCTTAGTTCTTCTACTTCTTTTTTGTTCTTCTTCTTCTTTCTCCTCTACTCCTTCATCCTCTTCTGTTTCCTTTATTTTGTCTTCTTTCTCTTCTATTATCTCTTCTCTTATTTTGCTCTTTTTATATATTTCTTCTTCTTCTTTATATACTTCCTCTTATTGTCTTCTTCTTCTCTTATTCTTCTTCATCTTCCCTCTTCTATTTTTTAGTTCTTCTACTTCTTCATTCTTCTACTTCTTGTTAGTTTTTCTATTTCTTTTTTCGTGTACTTCTTTCTCTTTTGTTTCCTTTACCTCGTCTTCTTTCTCTCCTTATTCTTTCTTCTCTTTTTTTGCTCTTCAGTTTCTTCTTTGCCTTCTACGTCTTCTTTGTATTCTTTTGTTTCTTCTTCCTATTATTGTTCTCTTCTTCTCTTCGTCTTCTTCTTCTTCTTCTTCTTATTCTTCTTCTTCTCGTTCTTCTTCATTCTTCTACTTCTTCGTTTTTCTACTTCTTAGTTCTTCTTCTTGTTCGTCTTCTACTTCTTAGTTCTTCTTCTTCTTCGTTTTCCTACTTCGTCTTTATATTTTCTACTGCTTCTTTGTGCTTCTAATTTTGTCTCTTCTACTTCTTCTTCTCTTTCTTTTACCTAGTCTTCTTTCTCTCTTTGTTCTTTCTTTTCTTATTTTGTTGTTTTTCATCTTATTGTTTACTTCTTCTCTTATCCTTGTTCTTCTGCTTTTTCTTCTTCTTCTTACTAAATAAATGAATCGTACAGATTAAAAACCTATAAGTATATATCACTTCAATACAATACTACTCTATGAATGCGAGATCAGCTTTTCATTGTTGTTTTTCGTTTGTTAAATTCCTTTTTCTTCTTTTGAAAAAGACAAATCTTTTGCCTTAGTTGCTCCTGCGCAGTGGGTAAGAGGAGATGGTTCAGGTGGTAGCGAGCAAAAGATCGGCACGTTCGCCAATAAGGAGATATGTTACGCAAAATGCAGCACTTACAGAAAGAATGGACAATTGGCAAATGGGGTAACCGTGGATTCAAAGACTGAAAAACAATGTTTCTGTGAATTTGGAATGAAAGGACGTAACAACAATGGAAACTGGAAGAGCACATTTATTAAGAGAGGTACTGGTATTGTTATTTAATTATTGATCTTGCATGGCAGCAGTATAGTCTTGATAATGAAATAATCTGGCTAGCTGACTGCTAATCAATGCAGTATACTCAAATTCAACGTTAAGTCGTTGCAAAATTTGTCCGTAATTTGCATTTAGGATTTAGGCCCCATTTTTTATATATGCCGGCATGATATCGTGGAGTATTGATTTTCGTGCCCTCATAAGATTTTGCCCAGCAGTTATACTGAGCGCATTGCCCTGGTTTTAACCCCGATCATTGCAGTTATACTGAGATGCCACAGCAGCCTCTTCGCAGATTTGCTTCGCATTTTTTGTGAAACAATAGAAAGACAAGGGTTTGGAGCGTCATATATCGGATTGGCATGATTACACTATGCCGCTCCGCCGCGTTGTGTCTTGATTTTCATATCATCTCCAGAGCGCCATGAATTTCAAGAGGAATTGCAGAGCGTCTTATACCGGATTGAGTCGTCATATTGTAACTGAAAGCCCAATCCGATACAAAATTTAAGGCGCGATGAGGCTTGCCAGCATAGTGTAACTGGAGCCAAATTTGAGCACATTCATTTTAGTGTTGAGAGAAATTTTTACGCTTCTGATCCTTACGATGTTGATTTTATAGCGATTAAAAGTTTCTAAATTTATAAAGGATTTGACCGTGAAAAATCGCTCGGGGTGAAATTTTTCACCCTCAGTCATTTTTCACGGTCAAAGCCCTTACAAATTTTCAAACTTTTAATCGCTATAAGATCAGCATCTTAAGGAATAGAGGCATAAAAATTTGCCTCAACACTAAAACGAAGGTGCTGAATTCGAATCTGCAGTCGGAATGTTTCTGTGAGGCAATTTTCAAATTTTTTTAAAGCGAGGCCCTTAGTTGAAAAGGTGTATATGCCAACGCACTTCTAACTGAGCTACATGGCCACAGGTTCTCTACGAGTCCGTAGTTGTATTAATCGTTCACATTGCCATCTCTGTCTGTAAGAGGATTTAATGAAACTTGTTCTTCTTTTTAGGTGCTCCATTGCCTTTACCACTGCCAGCCGGAGGTAACTTGAGTTTTATTTAATTCTCAAACATAATGCATTTCGTTATCAAAATTTTGTTGTTGCTTAATCAACTCCATCCCGAAGGTGACTAAAACGCTACGCGAAACTTCGCATTCAATTCTGTATATCGAGGCCTCATTAGGGTATATGGGTCCGAAATATAGGATATTTCCGGAAAAATGACAGGGATGTCGGAAAATTCTAGAAAAAGATTAAGCTAGTTTTAGTTATTAACAGTAAAAGAACTGATTTTTGTGAAAAATTGCAAATCTAAGCTTTTTGTGCCAAATGGTACTTTGATGTCTTAAAATTTGTATGAAATATGTCTTATGGAATATGGGAATATGGGAATATGGGATTTTTTGGATTCTGGGATAAAGGGGAGATTTTCTAGAAAATAATTCAGTGATAAGGGGAATGTTTTAAAAAGGGGGATATAGGATATGCGCATCCCTCCTAACAAGGCCACTTTATTGACTCAAAAGCCCTCCAATCAAAGTGGGATGTTGCTCTGCTTAAAATTCTGAAACATTCTTCAAGCATTCTTTGAAATGATCCCCGAATTCCATATTACTCAAAAGATGAGTACATATTGTTAATTGCTTTTGCCTGATTAAGACCAAGGTACTGTTACTCAAAGCGATTCTACAAGGTTTATTGCATCTGCGAGTTTAAAACAAATTCTAAAGCTTAGCACTGTTCTATTCTAGTCCTTCCAGCTAAGTGGGTGATTGGTGATGGTAGTGGTGGATCTGAACAGAAAATCGGAACGTTTGCCAGCAAGGAGGTTTGTTACCAAAAATGCAGCACATACAGAAAGAACGGACAGTTAGCCAATGGTGTTACTGTTGATTCAAAGACAGGGAAAGCATGTTACTGTGAATTTGGCATGACAGGCCGTAACCGCAATGGAAACTGGAGGAGCACATTTATCAAGAGAGGTATTGCTATTGTCATACTTATATTATTATGAATTGCATTGATTAAGCATTAAGGCGAATATGAACTTAGCAAAGTTCTTTGCGCGAAAGGAAAGATTTTATCGCTGCATATGCGCAGCAGTGCATTTTCCGTTCGTCTGTTCGTCACAGAAAGAACTTCTCGTCGTGAAAGCACATCGCGCGGTATTTCACCTTGTGGAGATACGGCTTTATGTACGATATCGTATTTTGTGAACAGCCACTGAATAATGGCTGTTTATAGCATCCAGAAACAGTAATCCGTTATTGACGTCCCTATTTAACAAGAGACTTAACTTGTTCCTGTAACGAAACGTTGATGTGCAGCTGCATTAGGCGCAGAAGTGCTGGAGCGGAAAAGTTTAATAATCCCTTAATTGACTAGTAGGAATCTCAAGGCAAAATTTGCGTAGTTATCTGCTCCCTCAAGATCCAAAGTTTTAAGCAAGCACTAGTGTTATCATGTAACCTAAACAGACAACTATTAAAGAGCCTATTTTCTTTACTCCATAAACGAGATGACGTCAAAAGTAAACTTAAACCTTCGCGAAACGAGCGAACATTTTTCGCCTACCGTTGGAATTTTGTTTGTCAAGGATATTTGAACGTTTTGCAACGTCACAAAACATTGCTTGACAAGCATAAATAAAGCAAATTTTGTTGCTCAATGTTTTTGAACACGTTCAAAAAGCCTTTTTTCTAGACAAAAACAAAAATATTTGAATAGCAATACTTTGCGACTTGGCCAAACGGTAGCTGAAACATTTTATTTGACAAGGGAATTTCAAATGTTTTGCAAACAATGTTTAATCATTTGGCCAAGGGCTAAGCCATTCTTAGACGTTTCGCTTCTTCTCATGAGTAACTATATCCAAAGGAACCGTTAACTAAAGTTTTAGGCCCTGGCCAAACGATCAAACATTGTTGGTCAAACATTTTATACTTACTTTACAACAAATGTTTGACCGTTTGGCCACGTCCAAAAACATTGCTTGACAAGCAAAAATAACAAAATTTGTGGCGTGATATTTTTGAAAAGCTCACGACAAAAGACGTAAACAAAAAATGTTGGACGAGCAATGTTTTTGGATGTGGCCAAACGGTCAAACATTTTGCTTGACAAGCAAATCGCAAATGTTTGACCAACAATGTTTGATCGTTTGGCTAGGGCCTTAGACATATTACCCGAGTCATCCTGAGTCCCAGTTATTGCTCATGAAATCGAAACTAACACCAAAATGGAGCGCTAAAACTGTATGATAGTTTGAGCGCTCAGTAGTTTAATAACTCAATAATTAATTGATAAGGCACGACTAAATGCAATTTATTCGGGTTTAATATGTGACAGGGGCTTTTATGTTATTATTGCCCTCTTGCAT
>JAADKT020288860.1:0-23656 GCA_011763395.2 Chrysaora chesapeakei
ATTAATTTAGAGTAGAAAATTCTAAAATCATCGGGCGTAAACGACATAAAGATTCAAAATCTTTGATTTTATCATTTCAGGATGAACGTCTTTCTGGTTTTCGCTGGCCTGTCGATTTTGGCTTTGCACAATAGCAGAGTAGAAGGCAACGCGGTTATATCAAGCCTTGTCTCGAAGCTAGGCCTTGACCAACAGTATCAAACAGAGCCATGCCGTCTAATGCCATTCGTTGAATTGAGCCCACTATTGGCAATGGAAGGAGTCAAAGGCGTCGATCTTGCCACAGTAAAACGGGCGCAGAGAGTCTACTACGAAATTGGTCTCAGTGGCATGCTATACGCCGGATGCTTGATGACACGAGAGATGGGCGAGACTAAGGCGACTGCAGTGCTACAGCAATGGGTCTCAGGATACGGGAATAACATGCGAAAGTTGGTCGTCTCGCAAGACTTCCAAAAGGCGATAAGCGACGGCAAAGCGTCGACGAGCGATAAGGAATGCCTGACGAAGTCAATCGACCGATTAAAGAATTCGCAGGTCTCCAAAAATCCCGACGGCCTAGTAACAAGTGAGCTCATTCAGCAGAACATAACGATAAAGGGGAAAGAGTTCACTCCAGAAGAGCTAAAAGCGGCAACAGAGATGGTCGCCGTGCAATGTCTGACAACAACGCCAGGGTTAAGCGATGAAGATAAAGCCGATGTTGTCGCGGTGCTCATGAAGGCAGCGAAGTTTTTTCACCACATCGAAGGTGGAGTTCTTCGCACTATCGTTGGCGATAAGAAGCAGGGCGACGTGCTGACTGTGCTGTTGAGGGGGATTTTGAAGGCGAATTATCTGCAATTGCATGAAAAGATGGAGCGATTACAGCTCTTGTTGGATGGCGATGCAGTTTCTAGCAAGAAGTGCAGTAACAAAGGCGTTGAAGAATGCATTGGTTTAATTGAGTCTTTTAATTAAACAATACCTTTATTCAATATCTTTTGTCCTTATTGTTCTCGTTGTCATTGTTCGTCTTAAATGCTATTGTTAAGTTATACAATCAAAGTCTATTCTGTCGTCAATATCTTTTGTCCTAATTGTTCTTATTCATTGTTCGATTTAAATGCTATAATTAAGTTTATTTATCAAAGTCTTTTCTGTACCCGATATCCTTTGTTCCCGAAGAACTGTATTGTTTTAACTCTTTGTTCCAAAACAACCGGAATTGTTTGATTCCAATAGTCTATTGTATAGTCTTTGTCTATAAGAATTGTTGAAATCCCCTTGTCGGTTTGAATAAGATGAAATGTCGAATATGTTAGGCCGTGGTCAAGAGTAAACATTGCCAGTCAAACGTTTGAGATTCGCTTTACAAACAATGTCTGACCGTTTCACCGCGTCATAAAACATTGCTTGACAAGCAGTATTTGATTTGCAGTGTTTTTGGAAAATTTCAAAAACATTTTCTGCTTGCCGTAAGCAAAAAATGTTTGATGAGCAATGTTTTGTGAAGTTGAAAAGCGATCAAACATTTTCTTTGTTAAGTAAATTTAAGATGTTTGACTAACAATGTTTGATCGTTTGGCCACATCGCAAAACATTGCTTGATATTGGAACTTAATTGACAATGTTTTTGAAAAATGTCAAAAACAATTTCTCCTTGCCGTTAGCAAAAACTGTTTGATGAGCAATGTTTTGTGATGTGGCCAAACGATCAAACATTTTGCTCGACAATTAAATTTCAAATGTTTGAGTTTGACCAAAAAATGTTTGATGTTTCGCCAGGGCCCTTACAGCAGCTTTCTATGTAATACCCTGTATTGGCTTTAAAAAGAAGAGTACTATTGCTCACAGTTTTTTATTAACAGTCATCATTGAAAACAAATGTTCACAAGTTGACCTCTGTCAATCAAGCAACGCAGAGCTTATCAAATGGTCAGGAATTTCTGATTCGCTTTTAAAAATTATACGTGACCTGTGTCCACTGCGACTTAGGCCCACGCCGGTACTACATATTTGAGATTTGCTTTACAAGAAATTTTTGACCGTTTCAACGCGTCATAAAACATTGCTTCACAAGTGGAATTCGCTCAGCAATTTTTTTAGAGCAACTTTCGAAAACATTTCAAGCTTGTATCAAGCAAAAACGTTTGACAAGTAATGTTCTGTGATGTGGCCCAATGGTCAAACATTGTGTTGGACAAACAAGTTTCAAATCGATTTCAGATACAAGTTTCAAATGCTTGACAAAAAATGTTTGATCATTTGACCAGCATAAGAATTCGTACCGTTGTACCGAATTTTCTGAACAGCAAAACATTAGAATATTGTAGCTTTCAAAATACCTTGATACTCGGGCTTTCCGCACCCATATTTATCTCGATTTCTTCTGGTTCATGTGGCTCAGGGCATTCCTCAAGAAAATTGCTGGGTACAAGCCCTCTTTCGGTTTCATTCTGGGCCTAGAGGGAGAAACGGCATACGATAAACCATGGAAACCATAGAGAGAAAATCAAAATACGTGTAAAGCCAAGCTTCTATCGAAATCTCGAACAGTCAGAACTATCGACCTCAATAAATGAAATAGATATTCATCATGCCGACTGCTACTCGGCACGGAGGGTTCTTGGCTAAATTTTGAGTGGTACCCTTGGCTACACTAATTTTTACGAGCATGGTACCCTTGGTCAGACCAGTTTCTACAAAGACGATACCCTTGGCTAGATTCATTTCCAAGCTACTCGGCGTATTTCGGAACTAATTCATCACAAGCGACAGTTTGACATAAGTGCTCTGGCAACTACCTGGCAATCAGTAATTTGATAGGAACTAGTCAGCGCACACAGTTCCAGAAATTTGGGCATGTTCTACTTCTGCGATTAGTCGCAAACTGATTCCAAACAGTCGCAGTCGATCGGAGCGCTCTTGCGACCGCGAACTACTGTATCCTATAAGTTCTGACTAGTTGTTCACATGTCGGAGCGGTTACAACCAGTTGGCATTAGTTCTATTGTGTCTATGGTCCACATGCGCCTGCCTTTAGGGCCTCTTCGAATGTTTAGTTCTTTCAAATCTTAGCAGCAGGTCAAGTCTTTTCAATACGGTGTTTGAAATATATCGTGAATGAAAAAGAGGCTAAATTAAGATGGTTACTTACGGCGTAGAACCCATCCTCGTCCATATCGCCAAATACGAACAGAATTTCGCCTTTATTGAAAGCCAATTCAACCTGGAAAGGTGTGCAAATAATGTTCGAAGAAGTTGACTTAAAACCTAATTTTGACTTTAATTTAATGAGAATTAAACGTAATTTAATTCTAGTAAATGATGGACTGGACGTTTCTCACTCCATCTGGGCTGTCATTTTGTTTGGGTCTCCGTTTCATTCCGAGATCGCCAAAAGGCTTTAAAAAGCTGAAATTTTTCGGGACAAATGCACATTTGTATCAATAGAAACAAAAAATAGACAATGGATAGGTATAACCATTACAAAGCTAAGAGAACAATGTACATCCATAGGATAAGCGACCCAGGGCCATGGGAAGGAAGCTCAAATTGGGGGGGGCTTAACAACTGAAAAGTATTTCAAGCCCCCCAGCCCCCGCTTCCGACGGCCCTGCGACCATATGATGTTAAATCACTAGCGAAAAATTCAAATTCGAGAAAACTCGTCGCTATGATGATTAAAATGAATAACTACTAATAATCTAAAATCACAAAATAATTAAAATTAATCAAATCCGACGAATCGATAAATCATTTACCTCTGAATCAACATTAGGTGAGGAAATCGCTGGATCATAATCATAAAGAGCGATCATCCGTCTTGGTGGTAAACAATATATACTGTCTCTTTCAGAAATATATCGATAACTTTTATCATCTTCCTCAATTACGATGTTGTCGAGGTCCGCAGCAATGTCGTTTACTCGAGAATCTCGTTTCTGTGCATTATTCATGGCTTCGAGGCTACCCGGCTGGCTGTTATTATCAGGTTGATTTCTGGCCTGTGTATTTTCGGAGTTCGTTTCCGAGTTTTGATTTTTCGTTGAAACTGAGCTTTGCTTTCGTAAACCTGATGAGATAGAAAACGTTTTTTTATAAGAAACAGGTTTATCTAGACAGTTCAAAAGTTACGAAACTTTAAGAAATAGGAGGAAAGAGCTAAAAAACGTAAGAAATGTTTGTGTCAGTTTTCCAACATACTGATTTCACGTTTGCGGAGGTAGTAATTAGATATCGAGTATTTCGGTGCGATTTCTCGCACAAGCATTACATAATACTAATAATTTGCTTGCTATGGTTCACGTTTTTTTTATCGTTTTTACAACAATTTATTTCCTTTAAATCAAGAAACTGTTAAGAAAATTTAAGAATAAAATTGGGCCAAAAATTAAGCAACTTTTAGTACTAGGCCCCGAGGCAGGTTTCTTATAAAAAACGTGCACTGGTTGAATTTTTCATTTAAAAACGAATTAATATTAACAAGAAATTTTTTCTTCCAAAAATGTATATTGTATTTATATGTTGAATATCTATTTCACTTGTTGATGTAAGAAATCAGAGTTTTGGGCTAAATACGGTTAATGTCGACCTGCGGCTTGTGCTCAAAGACATTTAGCCTACAGCAAATATCCAGGGTATAGGCGAGACCTTTCAAAGACGTCTGGGTCGGTGTAATATTTTTCTGGAAAATGGTAGATATATCGCTGCCGCTTTACGACAGGTGGTGCAGCAGATTTTACTTCTAATTCATAAATGATGGAAGACTAAGAGAGGAAAGGAATCTGCGAGATTAAATGTTAAAAATATCAGTAGAAATTCAGGAAACAAGATGCAAGTAGCTAACACACAAAAAAGAAAAAACCCCTAAAAACCCCACATAAAACTCTAGGGCAGAAAACTGGGACTTGAACCCTTTCTTTCATTTTAACACGCACTAAACGTGAATTTTAAGCAAAATTCGCTGCAATATCTCTCCTGAAACGACTAAAATTCTGGTCTTTGAACGCTGAGAGTATTCCCTTACTCATCATGTCTACCATTTTCCAGACAAATGTCGCGCCGATCCAGGCCTCTTTGAAAAGGTCTATTATAGATATAATAAAGCTTGGCAGCTGGGTTGATCGAAGGCTTGAGGATGTAGCTAAAGCCTCGCGGGATCCGACATGACGAACGCGAAACGACTTTGCCACGCCAGACGCCAGCTATAAATATAACTGCATAAAAATTTCGAGAAAAGGCGAACAAATCTTTGGAAATATTTCAAAGCTTTTTTGTGTGACACTCCTCAGAGTATAAACATTAGAAACGGAATGTAACAATTGACTACAGGCGGAATTTATACCCAGATGAGGACTAAAATGCACGAATCAGAAAAGTTTGTTGTGCCTAAACTTTAAAAACCATACCACAAATTTGAGACCAAAGAAATGTGTTGTTGCAAGTCGGTTACTAAACTGAAATGAAGTCTTCTTATCAGAAAGCCAATATGCTGCTAAGGTGTCCCCGGCAAACACAAAAATTATATTAATATCAACCGATACTTGTAAAACAGACGGGGGTTGTGTAAAATCAAACTTAACTTACTTGAATTTCCTGCTTTGGAGTCTGTAGATGACTCAATACTCGAGTCTTCTTGATTCGGAGGCGGCGGAATATTAATTGATTCTTCGAGATTTCCTAAACTGACTTCTTGTACCATATTACTCGGCACAAATCCTCGGGCGTCGTTTAATTCACCGAAATAAAACCCATCTTCGTCGACATCACCGATAACTCTTATTAAATCGCCTTCTTTGAATGTGAGTTCCTCATCAATGCCATCTGTATTAGGCGACATTGTCATTGGATCATACGAGAACAATGCAATAAAAACCCGCACATTGTCATTGTTCGAATAATCAACCACGTGGTTTGTACGCGTGTTTTCATTTGAATCTTCATTCATATCAATCGCAGTATTATTCTCTCCACCCGCAATCACACTATGGTTCTCAGTTGTATTTCCAACCGCAGGCTCTTCAATTGATATAGATTTTAATTTTTTATTAATAACATCATGCTCATTTTTTAAATCATCTGTCTGGTTGTGACGTAATTCCTCGACAGTAAAATCTGGCTCGTACCCAGGCTCTGAATCTAGGATTGAGTCATCGAAACTTCCGCCCGCGTGCAAATTATACAAATCATGAACTGATGGATTCGGCATTTTTACGGCACCGGAATCACTCGCATCATCATCATCATCATAACCGGGATAATCCGGCTCCGGTACTATAGCCTGTCCCATCGACTCAGTTAAACTTGTGTTTATTTCCAGGGTCGACTTTTCAGTCCTAGGGTCGCTTTCACTGCCATCTTTCCGCCTGAAGTTTGATCCTAGTTCAGCATTTTCCGGTGCGACAGCGTTACCCGTAGTTTCCAAGTCCTCTACATTATCTTTCTTACTTGCAGAAACTCCTAATTTCGCTAAAATCTCAGGTTCTCCAGTGCTATCTATTTTCTTATCACTAAAACCACTATTTTCTTTTACTTCTAACTGCCCAGGTGTACACACATCGTTGTTGACATTGTGGTGATCGTTGCTCTCGGCAGGTGCCCATATAGCTGGTACCTTAGAGCTCTGAATATTCTTGGGCACATGCTCATTTTCAGTCTCACTGTGCCTAATATAATTATCCTTAAGATCCGGAATCTCACTCTGGTCAGATTTTTCACCATCCGGCTGTCTGATATCTAGCCCGGATACTTCAATATCAGTGCCACTTTCTTTCGACCCTGACTTCATATCATCGTCCGCTTGTCTTTGATATGGTCGGAACCCGGACATCATATTATCATCCGTCGGTCCGGAACTTTTGTCCTCATCATCTGGTAACTCCGGAACACCACCAATCACATCTTTATCTAAGATATCAACGACATCATCGGAGCTGAACGTTAGGCTATCTTTAGAAGACCGAGCGACATTTTGCTTACCCGAGCTGCCCGGTTCCTTTTCAATATCAAATGTTTCTCCTTTGTCATCATCCGAATGTAGAGAAAAAGTTTTATTTAAATCTGTACCTATGTCCGGATCACTGACAGGACCCGGACCCGGATCGTTCTCAGGATCCTCCAAGCTGAATGTGTGACCCGGGCTGATAGACCGGTCCTTTCCTTTGTTGTATTCAAGTAGTTCCTCATCGGTCTCTTCTTCAATAGCCGACAGCTCGGAATCATCCGATAATAGCAAATCTTCAAAGTTGATCCGCATGACTGGTTTCTCATCCTCGGCATCATTATCAACGTAATCCGGCTTTGGAATCGTAGGCAGAATAAGCGTTTCGGTCGGTCCAGATTGGTTGTCGGATTCCTTGCTCGGCGCACTCCCGTGATCTGTTGTTTCGTGTTCTTCACCAGAAGTCTGCAATGGAAAAACTTATTATATTTTTTGAGTCTCGTTATTTTGAAGTGCCTATGAAATCAAATTTTACTTAAACCTTTTTTATCAAAAATAGAAACTTGGAAACATCCAAATGCTAAAAATTGATACGCACCCTAAAGTTTGCACGGGAAGGGTTGTTTCAGGAGGTCTGAAAATCACAGGGCGCTGTGGCAAAAAATAACAAATTATGACGTCACGAGGTTTGCAACACGATTCATAACACTGAACACACATGCTGTGGGAAGAAATTTAGCAGGAAGAAACATTTTTCAGTTGCTCCAAGAGAGACCCTCATGTTCAGTGTACAACACCTAAACGACTGCACCTTCTTGCAGAGATTGCAAACCCCATGACGTCAAAAATAGCGCGCTTTTTGTCATGAGAGAAAAACTTAATACTTGATTCTCCGTCGTGCATATCAGGAGATTCCCTAACGTCAAATCCGAAAAAATGGCATCACTAAAACCAGCTTATTTTGTTCTACTAGAAAAAACTGATGATTTTGAATGAAAAATTTCACTTCATAGGCACTTCAATCACGAGAGCTTGGGGCTATTATACTGTAATTCCGCGAATTAAGCACTCTCCCTCCAGTATGCACCGTCTTTGGATTGAACCGCCTATCAGGTTAGTCCCAAACACCACTTTAATACCTAATGGGATGAATCAAGAGACACCTTTCGCCAGTTGCTGCAAAATTTACTTTTTGTCAGAACGTTAGTTTACTCATAAATTTTCAAAAAAAATCTCCGCTTTAAGCTCAGGACGCTTAATTTAGGAAATACGGTACTTACTTTAGGATCTTCAGGTGGGATATCAGCCTTCTTCTCTTCTTCTCCCTTGTATCCATGTTGTATCTCAACATCAGAATCACTATCCTCGTCTTCATCACTTGAATCACTGTCTGTTACATCATACCGAATTACAGTTGACTTTCCTTTGACTCTACGAAGAGGAGTCTCATTTTCAGAAATCACATCGTCCTTTTCAGCCTCGTTTTCAGTTTTAATAACCTCTTTTTCATGTTGAGATTTTTCTTCATTTTCCTCCACTACAGGCACTTTTTCATCTTGTGTGCAGATAACCGCCTCCATCGGCTTCTCGTCTTCTAGTTCATTTATCCATTCAATTTTTCGATTGACGTCGCTGTCTTTACGATTCAAATCGATTTTCTCCACAGCTGTCTCATCCACCATGTTTGATTCCTTGAAGAGGCCATCTTTCTCTATAATCTCCTTCACAGCCAAAGCGCCTCCGTTAGCTAAAGCTCCTTCGTTTTCCAGAGCTCCTTCCTCAATCAAATTCCTAATCTCCACAATAATATCTTCATTCACCGAAACAATATTAGACAGAGTCGACTCTCCCACAGAGGACTGTGACGTAACCCAGACCTTGACGGACTTTGATGCGAATTCCTGACGGAAGTGACGTAAATCATCATATGACAAAACCACGTGATCTGCAGTTGCTGAATCGATTTTGCTGATTTCTTTGTTGTTCATGTAAATTGTGTAACCTTGAACAATAGAGCCGTTTGATGTCCCTATGTCAATAATTGTCACAGGGAGCCATGAAATCAGAAGTGCAGCCTCTTTCTGCTTGTTCGATTTGTCGACGTGAATTTGAACATTCAAAGGAGGCTCGGGACGACCTAGGAAAGGGTTGATAAAGTTTAGTTACAACTTCGTGTCTCGTGGAAACCCTCCCCCTAACGCCCTTTGAAAAAAGGATAAAACATTGTTTGTCAACATTTAAAAGTTGCAAGTCAAGAAATGTTTGAGCGTTATTCCACGTTACAAAACGCTGTTTCAAAAGCAGAAATTTTTTAAATTTTTTGCACGATGATTTTGAAAATTTCAAAGGCATTTTTTTGCTTGAAGCAAGCGAAAAATGCTTGACGAGCAATGTTTTGCGACGTGCCCAAACGGCAAAGAGTTTTTTGCTTGACAGAAGAATTTCAAATTTTTGATAATAATGTTTGATCATTTTTCCAGCATTCAAAGTTTACGATTTTAATTTACGATTTTATAAGTGCTCAGACAAGTCGGGTGAAAAGTTTCACCTCCAGTTAATTTTTAAAGCCAAAACCCTTGTGGGATCTGAAACTTTGCACGCTCATAAAATCAATAATACAAGCGTCAGAACAGCGACACTTTGCGCATATAATAAATTTTTGCTGCTTCGTTGACTTGATGAGAGTGCTAGATTTAAGCATCGAAATCTTAATAGCTTGAAATTATGAAAAACCTATAATGGCGGCCGTTCGTCCAACAGATGTATTTATTAGCTCCATTTTCTCAGCTGGTTATTCACCGTACAAAACTGTTAAAAGGAATTTTCATCGTGAGAGATTCGCTCTAACCGTACATATCGCTAGATATCCTTGAGTCAGATAATAGCATGAAACAAAGCCTTTATTAAAAACCCTTAGCATACCTTCTTCCGGTGTCCTGAAAATCAACCCGTCCGACACACAAACAAGTCCACTCGGTTTCTTATGAATATCCTTCGCTTTCCTTGCCTCTATTGTAACCTCATATTCAGTATCCGGATCGAGGTTGGTAAGACGAAACCTGTCAACCCCTGGTTTGACAACATGGACAATCTTCTCGCCAAGACAGACCGCGTGTGCGTATGAACTGTTCCCACAAGTCCATTCGAGTTCAGCTGATCGAGGGGTGAGGTTGTCTATGCGCACTTCACTTGGAACTGCACTTGCACCTGTTATAAGAGAAACAGACTGATGAAAATCGCCAAAATGTTAGTTCATTGCCTAAGATGAGGACAGCACTCTCACGAACGTTGCCCCGATAAATACCAAAGGCTTGTCATGATAAGCGGTGAATTTCTAATACAATACTGTGTTATAAGCAGCCTTAATAAATACGAATATATCGACTTTATAAACTCCAACTGGTGTAACTTCTTGGGGCGTGAGCCACTCACATGAAGGGGGGTTTGGCTCCGAAATTCTCTTAACTTCCCTATCCCTGTATAACAAGTGGGAAATTAAAGAAAAATAAAAAAAATCACTTAAACATAAAATCACACGAATATAGTGGTAATCCCCGCAAAGAACCTTTGATTTTTAATTCAGGCTATTGTTTAAGGAACAATAGACCATTGTCTAGTCCATTGTTTTCTCCAAAAAATCAGCCTAAGGGTTCTTATTTTGTACGCTCTTCTTTTTCAGGGATTTACTGTATTGATCGGAAGATGTTCGTAGCACAATATCAAGTATAATATGGCCTAGAAAGCCTTTACTCTCAAATTACGCTTGTTATGACCCAAAATACGGTCTGAGCACTGTCCGTGTCTAATTATAAGTGGGGGGGGGGGGGTCTGTAAAATCCCGTCGGCACATCCACGGCGTTAAGACCACATTAAAAATTGGGCGTGAAGATGACAAATAGTTTTCAAGCAAAGAGGAATGTAAAAAACAGGCGTACAAATTTTACCTCTACCAATAGTTAGTGTTGCAACAGAGCTAGGAAACTCTTTGTCTTCTTTGTTCAATGTATGTACTGACATTCGATAAACCTACAAGCGAAAGATTATTTCACAAAAATTCTTGGAAAATGCTTTCCAGCAATAAAAAGCGTCCGGCATTTAACAACATAAAAACTCCGAGAGAATCAACACTAGATTTAGGCCATGATAACAAATTGAAAGACTCGCAAATCGCAAATCGCTAACTAGACTAAATAATATGAGCAGTGGTTACAATTTTAAGATGAATTCATAGGCGCTCAAACAGAGAGTTCTGTTTTGCCTACTCTGAGCAAAGAGCTGTGGGGCTGCTGCTGCTGTGGTTGTTGTTGTTGCTGTTTGGCAAGACTCTTGCTCCATTAATAAGTCTAATCGATAATAGGTTAAAGGACGTCGTGCTGCCATTAATTTTGCGATTAACACTCGTCGCTGGGGGTTTTGAGTTCCCTAGCATTCACTATGTGAAATACGGTCGTCAATAAATTTGCTGTTTAGTCTATTACTAGCCTAGGGCAACTCAGTCGACTTAACACTATACCCCTGGTCTGGACGCATGTAGCATATAGCAGGGTGCATACCTACGTGGCACTCATAACTACAAACCAGGTACCATATAACTTTGTAGAGACAGGCACTGCCATCTTGCCCAAGTTTTTTGCCTCTGCAGTAACAGATGGAACTACCGTGGCTCAAACCCACTAAAATTTGGTTGTGAGTACACCACAGCACACCAAAAACTGCGTAACAGAAACGCCAATATAATTATGATTCAAATTGTTCTAAAATCCACTTACTTTGTCACGTTGTATATCTGAAACAATAGCCTTTGTTCTTCCTGCACCAATCAGAGTCTGCCTGAGAACTCCATCCGCTTTCACTGTATAACCATGAATTTCACTATCTGCAATGCCTTCAGGTGGCAACCAACTAAGAACGACACTGCTGTTTAATTGCCTCTCTAGCGTCAGTTGACGAGGTGGCGGAAAACCTATAATGAATGATAATGGAATAGTTTTTCATTAAACGTTTTTAATAAGCAACTGGGCTTTTGGTTCAGCCCCAAAGTTGCTTAAAATATCTAGTATTTCAGCCTTCACAGAAGGACTGGTATCCCCGAAAAACTTTTTTTTTGCTCTTTTCTTGCTTTTCAATGTAATCGACAAGTTTGCAATGATGTACTGCACAAGGACAGCTATCTCAACCGAAAATTTTAGCAAAATTTATTTAATTTCTTTATTTGAACTTTATTTAAAGCAACTGGACATTTTGGTCCAGCCCTAAAAATTTCTTAACATATCTAATATTTCAGCCCTTGTATAATGACTGGCCCCCTAAAAACTCTTTTTTGGCTCTTTTCTTGCTTTACAATGTAATTGAAAAGTTTGCAGTGATGTACAAAGGAAAGCTATCTTAACCACAACGTTAAACAAAATTTCAGCCCTCGTTGATTACTGTCCAGTAGCTTATTAAAAAAACATAGTATTTGTAATTTCAAGACAATCCAAAATTGTTTAATCAACTTTTAAAATCTGCTCGTCAAGCAAAATGTTTTACCCCTTGGCCACGGTGCTAAGCACTGCTCGTCAAACAATTTATTGTTTGCGTCAAGAACAAAGTGTTTTGAGCTTGTTTGCCTAATTCTATCTATAACTTCGCTTCAATCAATGTCTCGTCACACGACCAGGCCTTCCAACCTTGTTTCACAAGAAAGTTTCAAATGTTTGGCACACAATGTTTGATTGTTTGGCAAGGGCCTAAGAGGCACAGTAGTAAGACAAAGGCTGTACCTATATATTCATTATCCTCGTCAGTTTCACTGTTCAGACTGCTCAGTTCTTCTCTCAGAGCATCGGCTATGTTATTTGAATTGGTGAACGATGGAGCTCTCGTATTCTTCAAATATTCAGCTAAACAAAAATAAAAAAAGTTGAAAATTTACACGACAAGAAAAGCATAATACTTAGGATTGGTGATTTTGATTTTGGTCTCATTCAATTATTTGTTTAATATGTATTTAATGTTTTTTATGTTCATATTTAACATTGTATAAAACATTCAATATGCTGTGTTAGTTTATTTTTATTTTACTTTAATTTTTTTCATTTTTAAATGGTTACTTTTTGCTTTATTCATAAATAAAAAAATCCGACCAAATCCAAATCAGGTTAAATTTTGATATCTAACAAAAAATCTTTAATTTTCGTTTTATCTTTATTTGCTTTTACAATACTTTTATCCTCCTTTATTTATTCTTATTTTATTATTTTATTCATTTTCTGCTTTTTTCAAGTTTATTTTCTCTCACTTTTATTTTGTTTGGTTGGAGTCGTACGCTAGTTTAGAAGTACATATTCGTTCATTTTAAAGCAGTTTAAAATGTGTATTAATTCAAAATTATTATTCCATGTTTCATATTAGCGGACATGTGCTGTTGTTTGTTGTTGTTTTTGTTACTTTATTTTGAGTAAGCTTTCATTTCTAGCTTTTTCAACTAATTTATGCCTACTATGCATGCCGCATCTAGGCATGGGACCCCAAGTTTAACGTCCCTTCCAAAGGACGGCAAAGTGAGTTGTTTAGTCATCCATCTGGAAAGTCACCCATCCAGATGCTGACCTCACACGACCGAGCTTAACTTCAGCTGTCTAACGAGAACTGACTGAGAAGCTTGGCCACCCACTCCACAATAACTTCTGCGCGAATAACTTACGTGCGAATAACTTCTATCATCCGCTTCACAAAAAATTTCAATGTTGTTAATCAGATAATATAGAATTTAAAATAGAGTTTAGAGTTTAACATAATCATAAACATTTAATTTAAATATAAGGTTTTATAGATTTATTTAAATTGTGTTATTATTTTAAAAAATAGATTTACCATCAAGAGGTTTATCATTTTCTGGTTGTTGAAAATGTTGAAGATTGATAAAGGAATCGCTCGGCGAAACTGATCCACTAACTAAGAATCAAAAGTTTATAAATCAAAAACTTATTTTTTAATGAATAAAGGCAATGGAATTATTATAAATGAAACTACGCATGCCCAGAAAACTGGTCGCGCGATCGCAGGGCTAAATTCGCAGAGGTGGAAACCCGGGAAACCCGCCTTTGGAGGCTCCAGATGGAGGCTCCAAACTCTCTTGACTCCAGAGTTGAAAGATTCCGCAGACTTCGCGGAGAAATTGCTTCTAATAAAGTTCTCCAAAGTTTTCGGTTTACTAAGAAATTGCGTTTTTTGTGCGTCTGGAATCGGAAGTCTACGAAGTCCACTTCTTTCAGACTTTGGAAAAGATAAAAGTCCCAAAATAACGCACTCTATATATGAAAAGTCTCTGAGTTGTAAAAACTTCAGGACTTTGAAGAAAACCGAAAAAATCTTTGAGTGTTGTTACATTGACAACTGCTTACCTTCAGTCAAATCTTCATCACTTTCATCTCCCGGATCTAAGTATAAAAAAAATAAAAAGAAACTTTATTTAGCAACCCCTGCCTCAACAGCAGTGAACACGCGAAAAGAAGTTCAGTGAAATGTTGGATGTAAAATAGGGTGTGTTTGATTGGTAATTCCAAACCTTCAGAATTCTGACAACGATAGTCTTCCCAGAGAAGGAAAAATATTTCCCAATCAAACACAAAATTCTTGAAAACGGCAGGTTTTGTACTCGCCATAGTGACGTATATTCTGCCATGTCATCGGCCATATCGAAAAATTTGCAACTTAGCAACTTCGCCTCGTTGTCAGGGTTGATGAAAAGGAGAATCTCTGAGAAGTCTGCCAAACCTTCTACCTTTTTGGCCAGAAGGTTAGAAGGCCTTCCAAACCTGCCAAACCTACCGTTTTCAGAATTTAAAAGTCAATCAAACACGAATTCCGAGTCTACCGTTTTCAGAATTGGTATCAATCAAACACACCCATAGTATCAAGCGTGACGTCATCAGAAATCTATTTTTAGATTTTGGTGACGTCACGGTTTAGGTACTCTATGTTGAGGGCCAAAGGTTAATATGATGAACACGATACTTACACCCATCATGTCCGTTAGCCAGTTGAGGGAACACTTCGTGGTCATCTGGAAAGAAAAATTTTATTAAAAAAATTGATTGGAAATTCTCTTTGGTGGAGGCTTTTTGGAGTTGTTGCAGAGAGACAGAGGGTGTGAGTATAGTTACTATAAAACAGTGAGGCAGTTACGCTGCAAAGCGACGAGAAGACGAAGCAAGAAATTCTAAATTTTCTTATACTAATATTTCGCCCCGGCATTCAGGGCTTCATCAGAGTAATAAACGCATCAAAACATTATACAGAAATTAAAATTTTCTATGTAGATGACGTATTAGTAGATTTTGTTGCAGGGTGAAATAAAATGGGGTGGACAGGAAAGCACAGGATGAGATGAAATGAAGTAAATGAAATAGATGTGAACTGTTTTATTTTATTTTATTCGCCGCAAGAATCGAAAGATCCGACGAGACAGATTGCAGTTCATGGCCTTTTCTCTCAATCAACCATATTTACTATGTTTAGATAGAGTTTGTTTTCATGAATACTCGACATACCTGTGACTTTATCCACGAAATTCGATGGAACTAAACCACGCTGTCCATTGACAAGTTCTCCAGTATAAAATCCATCCTGCAATGAGAAAAAATTACATAGCAGTTATATCAAAGATAGCGCAAAAATAAGGAGCTAGATGGTTAAAGGGTTATTATCAGGCACTGGCCAAATCATCAAACAGTGTTGGTCAGACAGTGTTGGTCAAACAAATGATGCCGCATTGCAAAACATTAGCCATCAGATTTTTCCTTACGTCAAGCATAAAACATTTTTGGATTTTATTAAAAAACAACGCTCATTCTACCCTGGGTGCTAGTCTCTTTGGGAAGAAAGGAAGGAAAGGGGAAGAGAGAGACAGGGGCAAGAGAGATCTCGCATCATTTATCTCCTTCTTTTTTTTCTTTCTTTCTTATTTTTATTTCAAGAGGCCCTGGCACCCAAGGTACCTTCAGTCCTAATCTCCCTTCGCGACATCACGGACCACGGAATCACGATCCAAAAGTAGGTCGGTTCGCGGACCAAAAGTGGATCGGATCTACGAACTGTGTGTAAACGCAAGGCCTATCCGTACAAAAAGTTGATCGGATCCACTTTAGATCCGATCCAATTTTGCTCGTGTAATCGGGGTCTAAGAAATAGAACTATGCTGTATTCCCCCTTCCCACATTTACTCTGCGCGATCATAAATTTGCTGCATGATGTAAACAAATGAAAATCAAAACGCTCCGAAAGCAATCTGGTATAGTGAAAACGGAGCCCGAATAACCATATACGTTAAGTAGCGGCAAATTGTACATAGGGTATTTCGCATAATGCATGTTTATAGCTGTTTTCTATTTAAAGCGATATAAAAGTTTAACCCGTGTGTTTTACCTCATCAAGGTCTCCGAACACGTACACAAAGTCCCCAGCATGCAGTGATAGCTCCAGTCCTGGATCATCATTAGGTGAATGCTCGTAAGGATCGTATGTATACTTCGCTATAAACACGGTCAACTTATCAGCGTTCTTGGAAGCCTTTTCAAACACGGAAGTATCTGACTTCCTCAGCAAAGAATTCTCGGAATCAATCTGGTTTCGTAGGTTTTTCTCGGAAACAAATTCATCGACTGAAGCTTGTGGGGTGATAGGTGCGAATAATGAATCTTCGGACTCGTTCTTCTTCTGGTAATCAAGGCGTTTGACGGCTGGTGGCTTGTGCAGGAGGCCGTTTGAAATCACGTTATCGGCTGTAGGCCTATCTTTCTGATTGTTGTTTTCGAAAGGAATGTTGAAGTCATCGTCGTCACTCATTTCATCGAGAGACAGTGTCAGCTCGTCCGACGTATCGCTATTTTGGCGGTGAAGCTGTCTCTCGCCGGCTACATCATCATCAACCGCTGTTTCATCTGGCTCACCAGCTGTGAACTTTCCAGTTGCAGGTTGCATACTTTCCAGACCGTTAAGCGTAGCTATTCTGGGTTTCGGCTCGTCTCCACGGCTTATCTCTCCTATAACAAAAAGAAAACTAGCTAAACATATTTAACGATCATTAAGCAAGCGACCACTGCACCCGAACTGCGGTTTGCCACTTTGGAAGAGGGTATTTTTGAAAACTATTAGCTGCCATGCTATTAACTCCAGACCTTCCTGGGGGACACTCGGCACTAAGTCAGATGGGGAGGTCAGCCCGATTATTTTGGGACAAAAAGTTATAACAAAACGATAGTTTAAGGTCATTAAAAGAGACAAACACGCCTCTATTAGATCTTTATTTAAGATTCTCTGACTTATGTAGATTCAGGCACGAAGACAAGAGGGCGTGGGGGCATTGCCCCCAAAAAGAAAAGGCGCCGGCTTCGTGCCTGTCTAGATTATTATTTTGTGATATTTTGGGGGCAAAAGATGTTGGCTGACGTGATCAATTATCAAAATGATTTCGCTGGTATCTATGGGTAATCACAAAGATTCTCCGTCTGACCCTACTGTATGTTTAGGTCTTAAGTGTCTCCTTGGGCTAATTTAAGGCAATCCACGACGGCCTTCGACCAATAACGGTATATCTAGGTATATCTTGTTGCCAATAGCGATTAAAGTACATACCTTCACTGCTAGAAATGACTGCCAGTTCCGCGATCCTTGACGAAGCAATGTCCAGGATATCATCATCAAATTTCTCAGACAAATCTTCTTCTAAAAAAAAGAAATAGTTTCTTTTCATACCACAGGGAAAATTTTTTCTATTCTGTAATTTTATACGTTAAAACAAATTTCCCCGCCTTACCGAATTCACCAGCTGCTTCCTCGTGATCGTTTTTGGACAGCCGCTCAACATCTTCTGTGTTATCGTCGAAATCATTGCCAGATTCAAGAACATGTTCAAAAACTAAGGCAAATAAACAAAGTAGCAATGTAAACATAAACATAAACATAGACATAAACATAGACATAAACATAAACATAGACAAAACATAGACATAAACAGAAACATAAACAAAAACATAGACATAAACATAGACATAAAAATAAGCATAAACATAAACATAAACATAACATAAACATAAACATAGACATAAACATAGACATAAAAATAAGCATAAACATAAAAATGAACATAAACATAAACATAAACATAGACATAAACATAGACATAAACATAAACATAGACATAAACATAGACATAAACATAAACATAAACATAAACATAGACAAAAACATAAACATGGCGTAAACATAAAATTAAAAAATAAACACAAACATAAACATTAGCACAAACATAAAAATAACATAAAAGGAATATTAAACATAAGCACAAACATAAAGGTAACGTAACGAACTATAAAACAACTGAGATTTCAGGGTTTTCAAGAATAATCTTTGATGAAAAAACCTACTTGGTACGACCTCCTCCCTCTGCACAACCCTCTGCGCCTGCACAGGGGTGTGTGGTCGTGATGTCTGCACGTATACGTCGTTTTTGATGACTTCAATTTTTGGAACTTCGATTTTCGTCTGCTCCTTAGCAATATTTATCATCTCCTTGTAGTCAATTTCCTTGCGTTCGAAATCCGTACAAGCAGTTTCCAAGCGTCTGATCTCGTTTTGGAGATCCTCTATCTCGATTTGGTGTGATTTGTCAGCATCTTCTTTAGCCTGAACCGATTGAAATGAAGAAAATTACTGAGATAAGTCCAATACAATTTTCAAACCTGCCGGAAAACGAGCATATTAAATAGTGGGCTTACGTTAACTTGGAGCCTCCCACACCTGTTTCCTTGGTTTTACAACACTGAAAGATGGCAGAGGTAGTTTTCAAAAAACATTTGGCCACTTGGCCCAGAGATAATCGATGTGGACGAGTAACCGCAGGTACATGCAGCAAGTGAAATAGCAATCACAACGAAGGCTGTTTACATCAAAAGTAAAAAATTTTAATCGCAAAAAAGGGACTTTGATATAGCCCATTACCAGACAAAGAGCATGGTTGAATTTGGTTCACTATGCCTATTTTACAGAAGCATACCTAAAAAAGATATGAATACGGTGCGCCTTTAAGTGGAGGTATAGCATGGTAACACAATAGAGGTTTCAGCAAAAGATTCAACGTCTGCAGCTATGTAAAAACGTAACTAAGGAAATTATTCCCAGAATTCCTTTCGAAAATCCTTAATGAAAACAATAGGCAAAAACGGCGGCCATCTTTTGCGGAAGCGTCTATTGATTCACGATACAAGACCCACATGTGATCAAAATTACTACTCTGCTAGCAAATAGGACTGTGATAATGTGCAGAAAAGAGGAAGCCTTTTATTGTGCATTTGGCACCAGTAGCTACGATATCAGAAGTAGATAAACTACCGCGATTTTGATCTGGCTGCAACGATCTGCGGCTGGGGCTCGAACCCTGACAGCCCCGTTCTTATCGACAACCAGCTGGATTAGTCTAACCACAGCAGCCTCCTTACTTACTTCTTGCTATGTAAGCTAACGTATTAACAAAATGCACTTACGTATATCAACTCTGAGATTTCCTTATTCTTTTTATTAATCTGATCAACTGCATAGTCATAATCACGTTCCCATTTGTTGCATTTTTCTACAGATTCTTCCAAATCCTTAATAAAATGTTATTATTATCAAATCAATAATGATAACTAACGTATAAATAATATAGAACAGATTTTTCTACCAGTGGCATACCACAACAAATTCGGTTCAGTCCTGGACTGCATGGCCAGAGAGACAACGACATTTCCGACGCTCAACTTTGAAACTTTGTCCGCTCTCCAGTCATACAGTCCAGGTTCGAATCCCACCTATTGTGCTATGCCACTTGTGGATTTATGACAATGTTCGCCATTTATGACAATATTATTACAGAATAGAATTAGTTTAGAGTTTTAGAGTCCAATCTTCAATTAATTATTTGCTCGCCCGTTGTATCACACGAGCTAATTCGTGCTAAAACACAAAATAATCCAGCGTCACTTTCATGATGCATTTAAATGCATCTGGGTATATTCCGCCAAATTCAATTATTTCGGTCTATTTCTGACGTTTATACTGTGAACAGTGTCCGACGAAAAATGTTTTCAGTTATCAAAGATGTTTCCAAACTTTTTTGCTAAAGACTATTCAGAGCATAATCTTCTCACGCTAGATAAATTGTTTGCTAAGTGAATGTTTGGCTAGATGACCAAACAACAAACATTGTTTCGACAGCAAATTTCGAATGTTTTAACCACAAAATATTTGATCCTTTGGCCAGGGTCTAAATTGAAAATCCTCCCTTACCTTCTCGAGGTGTTTGAATTCATCAACTTTATTCTGCAAGCTTTCCAACTGGCCCTGCATCATCATGTATTTTGTTTCTGAATCTTGAAGTCTATCTTTCAGCATTTTACATTCCAACTCAAACTGTAAAAAAAATTAAGCTTTAGTAGAAATGTCTACTTGAATTCTTGCAAAAGTCTACACTGCTTTTTGCTTGATATTGGCAGACTCCTTACCCTAAAGGTCTGGCTGAACTAGGAGACATATCGCGAGTGGCATTGTCCCGCATGGCATGTCCCCTCCATGTCTCCCAGTTTAGCAACCTCACCGCGCGACAAAATTCTTAGCGAGAGACACGCAAACGTCTCTAGGAGTCAACAGAAATCTTGTCTCCTTGACTCGGGGAACATGTTGCTCATTTGTCACTCGCATGTTTAGCCACACTGGGAGACGTACCGAATAGAGTGTCACCCGCCACATGTCTCCTAGTTTAGCCACAGCTTAAGTGAGAAGTCGACATTGCTATGCCTACTGAACACTCTGTTTAAGATTATTATGTATCAGAATACACAGAGGTAGACTCAGAAAAGAAACATATCTTCGTTGTTACTCCGAGTTTCACGCATTCATGCGATCATCAATGTATACCGCTCTGCCAATGGCATAGAGCACTTTTTATCCAGCATAGACAAACGAAACGTATGTATCAGAATATTAAGACTCAAAATTGCTACAATTTAAGAATAAATGAGGAATAATTGCCAGACTCAAACTAAATCAAAAGTCTGATTTTTTTATTTATCTGCTCTTTCCTGCAACTTTGCCTGGCTTTGGAATTTGTGTTATGAGGCAGTTCCGTGTTGAAGTTACAATCTAATACAAAACAATATCAGAGCTTTTTTAGATCACGGTAGCATGGTTTCAAATTGTCAGAAAATCGAGAAACTTTGATACCTACATAGGTCTGCGAAATATTTTCAAGCGAGTTTTTCCCAGGCTTCGTCTCTAATAAAAGCCCAAAAGCCAAAAGCATACAAATATGATTGATCTACATTGGTTTTAATATTTAAGGAGCCCTTTAAGAACATTTCAGTGCTCCAAATCTAACAGCTTTAAGAAACTTTTAGCACTAGGGTAACTTTTTCTTTATACAAACAAGTCGAGAAAAGGACTCAGCACCGACTACTTACACTTTGCATTTCGACAAGTTTTTTGCTCATTTCAGCCATTTTGGCTTGAAGACTTTTTGCAACTTGCTTGCTTTTTTCTTGCTCACTTTCCTTTAAAGTAAACAGATTGAAATTAAAAGCGTAAATAACTCTTGTAAACAACAAAGTAAACAACTCTTGGAATGTGAATAAAAAACACCAACAGGAATACGGATCAAAAAGGAAAAATAATAAAAAAAATATACATTATGAGTTTTCATGCAGAACAAAAAAAATGCAAAAAAAGGTAACCCAATATAAAAATTACTTTGAGCTGCGATTGAACATATCTGTGTGATAAGTTGTGGTTATTACTTTATTTTGAGTAGGTTGTTGTTTCTAGCTTATCTGCTAATTAAGCCATAATATGCACGTCGCATCCAGGCATAGGCCCCCTAGTTTAACGTCCTTTTCGAAGGACGGCAGAGTGAGTTCTGAAAGTCACCCATCCAGATACTGACCTCACACGACCAAGCTGAACGTCAGCTGTCTAACGAGAACTGACTGAGAAGCTTAGCCACTCACTTCTCCACTACTGATAAACACGTAAAACTTTTCTCGATACTATGATAGAGTTGAAAGCCAGCTCGATATATTTACAAATGGGCTCCGGGTTGAATTCACAGGGGAGCGGGATCGATTCGGATCGCATCATTCCGTTCCACAAAATTGAACGAAGTGGCCTAAAAAGTGGAATGATAAGAACGATACGCAATATGAATAGCTGATTTTGTCGTTCCGTGAACTGCAACGAAAATGGAACAGTGCAACTGCGTACTAGTATGAACGAGGCTTAAAATTATGAACACTGGACCAATATTCATTGTATTGATACGCTAGGTAATTTGAAAAACACACAATGTATAAAGTAGTCTGGTCAGGTAGCACTGGTAACACAGACATAACAATCCTTTACTTACAAGTCTCTTGTTGATTCTTTCAGTATCAGTTAAGATATCTTTAAGCTTCTGCATTTCAATTTCAGATGACCTCAGGTCTTGGGCCTACATTAGGAAAAAAAATCAGAAAATAATTTTCTTCTTTTTCAATCTCAGAAACTGTTGTTTGTTTGAATAACGAAGATTTCAAGGGATTGTTCTACAGTGATCAGAATGCAGGGGAGTAGATAGCAGTTTGATAAGCGATATTTGTGATCTGGAAAAAGGACAAACATTTTTTGACAAAAATATTTCAAGTGTTTGACAAACAATGTTTGATCGTTTTGGCCAGGGCTTGAGAAAGAAAATTTTCGTAAGGAAAAAAAAGAACAATACCAGAAGACAAAGCTAACGGTTCGGACAGGGGCACAACATGAAAGATATCAATTCACTACATACCAAGGCTAAACATTCTTCATCTCTTTCTTTCAACTGTGCAGCGACCTTGTCGACATTTTCGCACTTAGATTTCCACCGTTTAACCTTACATCAAGGAAACAATACGAAATTAAAATCAAGAATGAAAATCCTGTTTAAGGGTGTGTTCTGTTGGAGCGAAGCAAAAGTTCGATTCGACATTGTACAGTTCTTTTCATTCCAGTAGCGGCGCTACTTCGCTTTTCCTGACCGAAGGAAACAAATCACTTTTGTTGCAATTCGTTTTCATTGCTTAGATAAAAAACTAAATTACACACCTCCATTTCCAGTTGACAATTCTCTTGTTTTTGCTCATCCAATGACTGCTTCAATACAGCGTTGTCTTTTTCGGAAGATTCGAGATCTTTCCGTAATTTGTCCTCTTCTTTGCTCTTTAAATGAAGGTTCTAAAATTGCAAAATTCAGCAGTTTAGATCTTCCGTTTACAGTATCTGCTTAGAATGTCAACTGTCAGTTTGAGCCAGACTCTCTGTTTTTCCTCAGACTTTATAACGAACGTACATTTCAACCTTCGTATAGCTGACACCAGTGGGGCCAATCTTATGGTCCTCTTTGTAGGATGTCCGCTGTTCGAGGTTGCTACGAATTTCGATACAAAAATTTTTGTCCGTTGTTTGGAGAAGTACATTGGAGGCGACTGTCAAAAGAAGTTCAAAATACAGGGTTGTACTGTACTTCAATCCATCAATATAGTACCGAAAGTTCACCTTCAAAACAAACCAGGAAGGCCAAAATGATAATAACTTATGTTTATTTTTATGTTTATGTTCATTTTTATGTTTACATGTTTATGTTTATGTTTATGTTTATGTTTATGTTTATGTTTATGTTTATGTTTATGTTTATGTTTATGTTTATGT
>JAADKT020288861.1:0-15012 GCA_011763395.2 Chrysaora chesapeakei
TATCTCTGCAAAGGTGGATAAATTCATTATCCTCGCGATGCTATATTCCTGTATTTCATAGAGTAGGCATTCCGCTAACCAAAGTTGCCTTTTTCTTTTTCTACTATTTTTGAAGTAAGTTTAAAATAGATTAAGTAAATGAAGTTCATTTTAGATAATTTGTCAAGTGACGAGGAACGAGATTCATACTCAGCACCGAACAATCTCCCCAGACGATTAGAGGATTATTGTTATTCGGAGCATTTCAACAAGGAGACTTTAGTACAGGTAAAACACTCGTTACAACTTCTGTAAAGACGATTATCTTCAGCAATACGGACAAAGGCTGGCTAGGCCACGGTACGCCAGGTCCCTTCAGCCTCAAACGGAAATAGATACTGTAAACAAAGGATTGCCTACAAAGATTTAAAGCTACTGGTAGTGTATGCAATTAAATTTGTAGTGACAACGGTCTTATAGTTATGGCCGCCATGATACGGTGAATTGTAAAAACGTGAAATTCATTTTGACCATATGATCACGAGTATGCCCCAGCCGAGGCGGTCTTTTTATCATAACTCAATGCTTTTTAGGGACTAGGCTACTTCTCAAATGCCATTGTCATCGTCATCATGCAAAATGTCTGAAATTAGTTTAGAGCCTGAAAGCAATTCAAAATTTTTTTCAGTCAAAGCACTGGATTGTATTTTATCTACAAATCAGTGTATGAAATGTAAAAGCGTACTGGTTGACAGACACATGTTTGAGATGCACTCACGAGAATGGCCGAGAATGGGTTCTTTGACCTTTCGGAAAATTTGACGAGTCTTGTCGCAGCCATTTGTCCTTTTTTGGACCCCTTTAAGCTATGGATTTCAACATTTTTGACAAATGGCTGCCTTTGCATCCTGAATTCAAAAGAGCTCTTTTGTTGCAATTTTATGCCCTTAACCCTAAAGTTGACCTTCCTGCATTTTACACTAGCTTTTTCAACCAAACTTCGACCTGGTGCAACACAGCTTTGGATTCTACCATCACATCATCTCCTGCCGAGCCATCAAAGCTTCGTTTCAAAGCGAGCTATATTAGGCTGAAAAAACTGCGGGAGGTCAAATGAAGTAAGATAACATGCATTTAGCCACGTAAAATGTTTAAGCACAGAATAGGAAGTTAGCCAGAAGGAAAACTCGGTGTAGGCACGTGTGATGTTTGCGTAATAAAGCTTGCTTTAGGGAGAACAATAAACAGAATTATAAATAGAATTTATTAATTTCTGATCGTAGGTTCTTCATGAAGCTCTAGAGCTGCGCCCATACGTTGATTCACATTACAGCCCTGCACTGGATTCGATTTTTCTTGTGTTGCACAATCCGAGGGATTCTCGTTTACTAAATAAATGCTCTTGGGGTACATGGATTCATTCAAACGTTGGATTTCGTAATTACTTAGATTTTGTTGCGGAATCAATATGTGAATGGCATGCTCAAGAAGATATCAAAGAGCAAGCGTTAAATCAACCGATTTCATCTTTGTCACCTGATCGAGAACTCACTCCTGAGCCAGTCAAGAAAGCTAACAGGTTTGCTCCTTTGAAATGAATTTCTTGAAAACGAATATTGATTTCTGTCTGCAATACATATTTGGGCTGAATCAGCAGTCACCTTTAGTTACCCTAATAATATTCCAGTGAAGTGAGGGTTATTCGGTATGGGCTACTTTTGTCCTGTTTAAGTATGTAGAGGGGCGTTTTCGCCCCCCCCCCTAGTTATCTCAGCTCCTAGTGGTCTGATTAGGATAAAACTTGACGTAACGTGTGAAATTATCACTGTTTCATTGATGTTGCCGAAAAGCGAGCTAAATCAGACTAAAGTAGATGAAGGGCACTTGATAGCTCTCGTCAAATAGAGTCCAACCATATATTTTTCATTCATATCTGATAAATATGGAGAGAGATATATCCGATAAGATGATTATTTTCAATACCTGCTTCCAATTATGGGAATTCGCTTGTTACGGGACTACGTCCGCAACACCACAACCCATACCACAAGCTTCTCTGATAAATTCTAGGAAACGTCAGACCCTTACTAAAGCTAATGGTGAGTTCTTCTAGACGACACATGAGCAAATGTAGAGGGGGGGGCCAAAAACGCCCCCCATACCCAATAGGGTTGCATCTTAATCTTAGTTGTTTTTATTTGTGTCTTGTGATCAAAATGTAATTCAGTCATGAAAACATTTTCATTATGAAAAATAACCTGAAGTCGTTCAGAATGCTAATAAGATTGAATGACCTATTGATGAAAACTGTAATGTTTTAAAAACAGGAAGCGAAACAGGATTAGAATGTTAAATGTTTTGTTGGTATGGCAAACAAACAACATAGTATGAAGGATTTCTTTTATTTTATTTTATATCCACTGCTTGCAGAACAAGCTTGTCCTTGAACAGTTCTCATCTGAAGATTGTGACAAGACCCTGAAAATGTTGATAAATATTAAAGTTCTTATTTCTCGATAAACGCTCCTTTGCAATCGAATGCTTCCTACTGCGAAATCGCTTTGGAAGCCATTGCCATGTCACTTGATGTGAATGTCTTGTATTCTCACGAAGCTGTATGATTAACGTGATACTCGCGAGTATTTATAAACATAGCAACACCTAATTGATTAACTCTCAATCAATGTTTAACTTATTTAATAAAACAGCAGTATATAAATTGTTGGATATTACTGCTTATAAAAAAATGCCAAGCCATATGTAATTAGGCCATGTTGGCAGACTTCTCACTGCCGGCTCTATTTCTATTTCACCACCGTAATAACAGAATTCAGACATAGAAAATCTCTAGTTTGATTTCAGGCTCTTATTCTAAGTATCAGGCTCTAATTCTAAGTAGATATAATTTCAATCTATATTCGTAAGAAGACTGTGTAATATTCTAACATTACTTCACGTTCATTTCAATTTCCAATTCTGATTCTCACAAAAAATGAAAAGCAAAATGCGCAAAGCATGTTGAACTCCGACATCACATGATGGTCATGTGATCTAAATGTTCTAATTCTTCATGTAAGCTTATAAAAATGTCTGACAATTTCTAACACTGCTCGTAGTTAAACACAAACTCGTAAGTTTCTAAAAGGCTGATTATATATGGAAGAAGATTTGATTGGATGAAAAATTACGAGGGGTATTTTTTTTCTTGATCTGATAATAAGAATATATCTTCCCGGTATGGCGGGACTGCACTTTTTCTCATTTTGCGAAAAAATTGCAGTTTTATTTTTCACTTCAAAGATCTTCTACCATCCCCATGACCACCTAAACTTATTCGCTTTGTCACCTTGACCCATAGCCGCTGTCTTATCCACCATCATTAAATCTTTGTTTCGAATTGATTGATTACGCACGTCTATAACCCCGAGGGTGAAAATTTTCTGGTCCTAGTCGGGGGGAATTTTAATACTTTTTGGCATTAACAATAATTCTTAATTCTGCGGTTTCATGAAGCACTTTTCTGTCTTGTTTTCCTAAGATATAATTTAATGAAGCGCTCAGAAATGGAAGAATTAAAGGCTGCTGAAGAGGAGAAAAACAAGAAAAAAGGTAAAAAATCAAGATCGAGAAGTGGAAGTCCAAATAAAAGACCAACAACAGATATGCAGAAGAATAAATCATCTGACAAAAAAGACAGGATGGGCTCTGGTAAATATCTACATTTTTTCTTATTTTGTAGTAATTCAATAAAAAAAAAAAACTAAATGAAAACATAAAGCAACGTCCACTGAACAAATGTAGAAACAAAGAGTAAGGTTAACATTGTATTGCTTGTTTAAATAAGGTTTTTCTCAATGAATGTGTAGAGCATCTTTAATCTTAAGTTGGTAGAAAGTTTCTGCACAGTCCAGAATGCCATATTCTCTATTAGGAATTTCTGTTCTTTGTGGGCTGCTCATTGATCTGCCCTCCGTACTGTGCTTAATAAACTATTACACATGAAATGCTCCTTCTTTTTCACGTAGAAACGCGATTACTTTTTAAATGAAGTGTTTTTTGCCTAGGTAGTGTTGCTGTATTTTTCAAATGTTTTTTTTTCTCTTTCAAGTTCACCAGTGTTTGATTTACCTCAGTTTTGATGTGTTTGGTTTGCACTCAACGCATCATGATTCTTTTTGTTCTGCCTTAATTTGTTTACCACTCAATTAAAAGCCGCTGTTGCTAAAGCAATTTTTCTACGCATCTCTAAAAGCCGGAACAAGGAGTAAATTCTGATACGATCGAGAATGAGTAGGAAACAATGGAGATAAATGACATGAGCAGGAAAAATGGGAATGAATAGGACCAGAGGAATAAGGTAGAAACAAAGCGGAAACCAATGGAAGATAATTGCAAACATGTTAAATCAAGGCTATTAAGGTGGTTGTCAGGAGGAAGCAAAGGTGGATTTAGAATTAAACAAAGCTTCTGACGGGGTGAAATTGTATGACCTCATTCTTCAAATATGCCTAATGGGTGCCTTCTTTGATTCTTTATCCTGGGTAAAAAGTTCAGCAAAAGATTGATGGGTTCAGTTTATCAACTATTGTGCTTGTTATCATAATTTTAATTTCTAGCTTCCCGGATCGATTTATCTAATGCAGTAATGCTTTACTGAAAGGATTGTTTGTTGCAACGTTTTGAGAATTGTTACCTTTTGAAGTTTTTCTAGTTTTGCTAGTTAAGTCCATCGTATCCCCAGACCGATCAACAAAATCTAATTTGTGCGTTACCCTACCCTACTACAGTTTCTAGACATTTTCTTAAGGTAGGTATTTATTAGAATTGGTGTACTTCTTTTCGTGATCAGATCTTCTTACCTTAACTAGTTGGGAATCTCGTGGTGCCAGAGGGTATTTCAGTAGAAACTGCATTAAATGCATTATAACAGTAATGAGAGATGATGTGAGTAATTAATACGATCACGGAATAACTTGAATCTGCGATCCCAGGCTTTTTAGACTAGTGACAGCTGTTGCCTGGTTGCTCAATTGGTAGAGTTTTCGGAAGAGAATATCTGAGGTCGCAGGTTCGAGACCTGTGCTGATCGTATCAATGTCTCAATTTTTCTCTGAACATTACTACACTTCTTTGTCCTTCCTTGAGGAAAGTACCACTTTCCTCAAATTTGCTTCAGAATCAGGAATCGCGCTTTGCGCCTCGGTGGCATTTCCGTCTATCAACCAGCTATTATTTTGATTATTATATTGATGACTTTTTTGGAGTAAGCGAAAGGTATAAACGAGTACCACATCAAATGCTCATATTCCTAGCATTCAATGTGGGCTTCTTTCTGTCCCAGACAAAGGGCAAGTCATGGACGCGCATTGTCGAGTAGACGCCCATCATTAAGTATCACTTAAGAAATACCACCATTTATTTTGCAAACTTGTTCTGTACTGCTCAAATATGGCCAAGGCCAAAATAAAGCGAGTTTGAAATAGATTTCTTAAGGCAGTTGTTCCTCATTCCCCATTGCTCAAGCTATATTTTCAGACACATTTTCAGCCACTTATTTCTCATTCTAAATTCACGATAAAGTTGTTAAGATTTATAAACTAAAGTCTTTTTCCACCGACTTTTCAAACAATATTTTATTCAAGGGAAAAAAAGAACACCATCCGCAAGGAAAGGCGGGTCCCGAATGGGAACGGGAAGAAAAACAACAAAAACGGGCACTGAAAAGAAATTTGAAGAGGAAGCCTTGGAAAGTGAAACAAAAGAGCAATTGGAGAAGCAATATCAGTTTCATGGCTATGACATTGGAGACGACCTTATCCATGTTACTGGACAGGAAAAATATTTATTTCCGCGCGATGGAGGATTGATAAAAATTGAGAAAACAAACTTTGTCAATGGAAATACTGCAGTACGAACTGCAATGTACAAGGATACAAATCGAATCATTTTGCATGTTATCAATCCTTGTGAGGCTGGCGATACATCAAATGATTCTGGAATGATAAGAAACGATATGTTTCCAAAGGCAATTGAGATAAGCTCAGGTAAAATCTTTCTTTACACAAGCAAATGCTTTTTCTGAACCAGTTAAACCTCCTGATAATTTTTGCCACTGTTAAAGGAATGCGCCGATATAGTGGATAAGTTGACATTTGTAGTTTTAATTTGTCATGAGACGTGTGCCTATATACATATAATAGATCCGAAATGCTTTATCCCAATATTTAGAAGGGATATCTCTATAACATGTCCCTTTATGGGGAGAGGTTTCATAGAGAGAGGCGTGTTAAAAACGATTGTGTTTTTTGGAGGACTTTAAAGGCAGGGGAGCGTTTATTTGAGGATTTACGGTACTCCCATTCTCATAAAATTCTGGTTGAAATAGACAGTCTGATATTGCTGTTTTATTTCAATAAAAATCTGAAATATTTTTCTTGTAAGGGTCGGAGAAATCAGAAGAAGACAACAGTAACGATGCATTGAAGTTATTTTCAAATCTTCCTATTCTGCCAGAAATGGCAAATGTCCTCGGTGAGATGGTTTGTCTCTCTATAACCCTTGATGATGATTTGCAGATTGATATTGCATTAGGAGTACAGAAAGACACTTTAAGCAAATACAATGCCATTATATCGACAATGAATCAGATAATGAAAGAAGGGACATCATTGCAACCGTCCAATGTTCAAACAAACATTAAGGCGAATAGCCCCAAAGGTAAACGCAGACAAGAAGAGGAAATAAGAAGACTTGGAGAAATCGAAAGGCAAAATGAGCTTGAAATACGAGAGAAGATTGAAAAGCTCTCGTGTGATATCACTGAGCTACGTAAATCCAATTTAAGTAGAAAAAATATGACAATTGCATGTCCTGATGGGCTGCATGTTTTGTTTTTACATGATGAAGTCGATGAAGGTACGTTAAAACGTGTGCTCTATATAAAGCAGGAGTATCCTTTTTTGGCACGGCATTTTCATCCTTGTGAGAAGAGAAGGTTTCGTGCATCAGCCGAAGAGAAATCGAGGAATATAACGATGGAAGGAACTGTTATCAAGGTAAGTTAAATGAACTCATCCGCTTTAAAATAAAATCACCAGAAGCTTATACAGGAATATTTATTAATATTTTGACCTTACTTTCTATACGTTGTTATCAGAATAAAATTTCTCAACACAGAGAGAATCTAAAACACAGTTTAAAAATTTGTATAAAAGATCTCTTTAGATACATATTTAAATATACAAAACTTCAAAATTGCAATAAACAGCGGAAACATTTTCGGGGATACCTAAAAGCTTTTTTCGTCTGACACTCCTCAGAATATGAACGTCAAGAACAAACCGAAACAATAGACTAAGGCGGTATTTATACTCAGATGCAGCTCGAAATGCACCAATCAGAAGAAAAGCTGAACTGGCATTGGGTTTCAAACACCAATAAGCTTAGATTGTGTTTTAAACACTAATCACTGTTTCCATGTATGCAGATGATACTAGCCTGTATATCGAATCTAAAAACATCACTCAGCTGAACGATGCATTAAATAACGACCTTGAAAGCCTTGACAATTTGTTAAAGGGTAACAAACTTTCACTGAATGTCATTAAAACACAGTCAATGCTCATGTGTACTAGACCTCGCTTGCAAGCCTTAGTAAACAATGGCGATGAACTGTCTCTTAAAATAAAAATTAAACCTTAAGATGTAGTCCAATCGGTCAAAAACCTTGGCGTAGAGGTTGACAGAGATCTCGACTGGAGCGACCATACCAGAGCTGTTACTGCAAAGGTTTCCAGAGCCATTGGATTTCTAGAGTATGCCAGACCCTTCATCCCTTTCAAAACTTTGAAACATTGTACACAAGTATTGTTGAGCCTCATGTCAGGTACTGTTGTTCTGTCTGGGGTTGCTGCGGCTCTACGCAAATAACCAAGCTGCAAAAGCTTCAAAACAGAGCTGCGAGAATAGTAACGAACAGCAGCTATTATTCTCCAGGACTAACATTAGTTAGCCAGCTGGGCTGGAAGACCATAGAGACTCTCATCAATGAAGAGCTGCAAATTATTGTCTACAAGTCTATTAATGGACAGGCTCCTCTGTACTTGTGTGATCTATGTACTAAAAACTCAGCTTGCACTTCTTTCAACCTGAGGAATACCTCTACTGATCTGAAACTCCCAAAGAGGAGTTCCTCAAATGGGCAGGGGTGTTTCTCCTTTAGAGGTGCAAAGCAAAGGAGCTCTCTCTCAGCTGAGCGTAAAACCGCATCCTCTGTAAAAGCATTTAAAAAAGTAGAAAAAAGAAGAAAAGACCACTTAGCTTACTGCTTGCTTTCAGCTAGAGAGCTTCTTGCGGCGAAGAGTTGAATAAATATACAGTAGTAAGGCAGAAACACAGCGGCGCAAGACACAAAAGACGACTATGTCTTTTGGTGTGCTAATATTTCGCCCTGCCATGCAGGGCTTCTTCAGAGTGTGAAGAAGAAGCCCTGCATGGCAGGGCGAAATATTAGCACACCAAAAAACATAGTCGTCTTTTGTGTCTTGCGCCGCGGTGTTTCTGCCTTACTAGTATATTTAAAAAAGTAGTTCCCTAAATCATTGACGAAAATGTTCAAATAAAAAATTTAAGGATTTATTTTACCATTTCAATCATTTTTAGTCTGGAGGGCCCCTTGAAAAACAGCCTGCAGGTTGAAGGACTACTTTCCTCTTGTATCTCTCTATATGCTTTTGTATTAAATTCCATCAGTAATTGTAGCTCTGTATTAAAAACCTTTTCTAGTTTTTTTTTAATGAAATGAAAAAAAATTAGGCGGGAAGAACAATGAAATTTAATTGAAGAGTCCAAGTGGGAAAACGAACTCCTTCTGTCTGCACAGAGCCAGCTTTTTGGTTTTGATGTGGACAGGACAGGATCTAGCCCTGCCGATTTTTCTAAAACAATCCTCGTTGTAATTTTCCGCACACTCTGGGTGATCTAATAAATGTTATCCCATGGCAGAATCATACTTAAGGGTGGGTTGTTTCCTAGAGTCTCGGGATTGTTCCTCCCTTTGTCGAAAGCTGTGGTTACGAATGTTGGTAGGAAGATGCTGTTTTTCCCTGTCTCCTAGTCTCTGGGATGTGCGGTCTACCTGACATCACACCGGCACGAAAATTAAAAAATAACCAAACTTTCCTGTGTGGCACGCAATCCTCTTGAATGGATGGCAGAACTTTCCGAATGCTAAAAATGAACCTAAGGTTGTCAGCAGCACTTAGTAATGGTCTTTTTGGTTTGATCTTCGAATCGCAAGGAAACATTGCCAAACCACGGCATTTTTTAAGTGAATGGGGCACTTTTGCGGACCGTACTTTTTGCTAGCCAAAAAACTTGCGATGTTCTTGCGGAAACAATCCGAAATAACGTCCTCCTGGGAGCTGTTTTCAATAAGAATAGCCTTTATTTTGTCCAGTTCCGAATCAAGCCGGTTTTTAGAGCAAATCATAAGTACCCGCTGAACTAGATCTTGGTGGTGTTCTTTTTCCTCTGTTTTCAACTAAAGGAATCTCAACGTAGCTATATCGATGCCACTAAAGGTTGGTTTCCTATATATACTGGTGAGAAATCCAGTAGCAGTACTTTCAACAAAAACGTCGAAAAACGGCGAGGAGTTGCTCCTTTTCGAACGAGGAGTTTTCCTCCCTTTCGAACGTAAATTCTAAAAACGGATTCAAGGCGTTGAAATGTCGAAATATTAATAAATAATAATGTATAAGCTTCTGGTGATTTTACTTACATTTAAAATCTTTGCTCATATAAACATTTTTGAACTCACGCGCTCTTTTACTTTTTTTTTTTTGATATTTCAACATTAAGTTCATTCACTTCTAACAATCCTATTTTACCTTTCAATTATTTGCGCTTTCTTTCTTGTTCCAGAATTCCTTATCCATTTCTTTTTCGTTATCTAGTTTTTGTAATATTCATAAGTATTACATATTTTGCAGTTCATGATGGATGGTTCTACTGTGATGTTACTAGCTGATGGATCTGTTTGTACTTCTTCTAATCAAGCATCTAAAATGGCATCTGCCAACATGGAGACAGCAGCAGCAAAGGAGACAACAGAGGGAAAGTTGCCAACCTGCACATATCCCTATGACTATGACTGGTGGCTTATCAATTCGAAAGGAGAAAGGTTTCACAGAAAAGCAAATGGAATCGAGGTCAAATCAAGTGATATACAGCTATCTGCTTCTCTCTGCCAAGCATCTTTACAGGTTATTCTTTTATTATTTTTTTATTATACAGCGAGAATTCTGTTTTAATAATTGACAGAGAATTATTGTTGTTTTATTTAAGCGTTTTCTAAGCTGTCCACATCAAAAACAAACGGCCCTCTGTAGACAGTTTTTCCACTTAGCCGCGTTTATTGTCCATTAACCATGATTAAACGCGTTTGAAACATTTCAAAGCTTGTTGCATAAATGGCAAAATTAAGCTGCTCGTGGAATAGAGAATTAATTTTTATTTCCACAGTTTGCTTGAACTACTGTTATTATTGATTTCATAAATTTCCCTTGCGCTTTTTGTGTATGACGGTCGGTAATAATTATTTTAATACGCATATCTATAATGCCGACTCGGTGCAAACTTAAAGCAAGCCTTCAAATATAATCAATCTAATATGGGCACAATTTGTCAACTGACTGATCACTTTGGATATGATGAGATCTCAATTGGTAAAAATTGCGCCTAGCGTGTATTACTAACCATGCTGTTGCGTTTAATTGTGCAGTTTTCGTATTTCTAATAATCCTCTTGTTGTTCATAATTCAAGGTTATGGAAACTAGAGAGGATGGGACAATCATTATAAAGAGACCAGATGGCACTCGAATTGTTGAACATAACGATGGAACAAGAATAACTACTTTTACCCCTGTAAAATCAAGTAAACGGGAAGATGAGACAGGAGAGCAAGAGATTTGTAATTTTGACACTATTGAATTCATCAAGGTTATCGCCAGTTTTTTTGTAATTTATATCTGTTGAGCCCATTTTCTGAACATTCTGTATTTAGTCCAAATATTCCCACAATTTTTCCAGGTTGAAAGTGAGGGCTTCGCAACAGTTTTAATCAACTATCGGAATTCTGAAATGCAGGCGACTTTTGGGAATGGCACTATTATATCTTCAAGTCTTGCAGGCAGCTATAAAGTATCAAAACCAGACACCGCTAAAATTTTTGTTAGTGAGCAAGGTAATGATGCGATAAACTAACTTATTTCTTTGTTTACAATCGAAATGATGATATATTTTCCTTTGCTGTTAATTTTTTTCTCCTTAAATAGAAACCTGCCTTTTCTTTTCTCAGGTGATTTGGCTTTTGTACCGAAGAAAAACTTTTCGGAAAACCTGCCGTCAGAAAATATTTTCAATCTTTTGGATGAGAATAGTCCTCCAACAGGAGTGTATCTGTTTCGGAACTCAAATACAGCGCTGTTTTCCACAGTAGACTGTGAGGGAAATAAATTTACTGTTTGTTCGTCTGGAGATGCTCGTGTCGAAAGAGCAGAGAATTTTGTTAATTCAAGTAACGGTAATGTGATCTCTTCTTTCTACTATTTTTAACTAAAAATTTTACGGCACTAAAACAATCTTCCTCTCCGTAAATAATCTGGCATTTATTCCACAGCGGCTAAAACAGCTGAAAGACATCATGCCTGTAACTGACATTAATGAGAGGATAAAGGAAAATATAATACCTTTTATATAAGTCAAATATTCATTTACATCATAAGAGGGTTTACCAATTATTAAAGTATTGATTTAGCATTCCTTTTAACCTGTTAACCATCCTATTCTGGCCTTGTCCGAATCCCATAAAAACGAAATAATAAAAAGGTCTTAAATCTTTAGATGATATAGAAGGAAATTTGATGCCACGCTACTTTGTCGTTAATCGAGATGGAGGAGGAGAGGAAGTTCTGCACAACTGCCTTGTCTCAGATTTGATGCTACAGGCTGATAAAAACCCAATGGTCGCTATTTTGGAATCAGGCTCTTTTACCGAGAAAGGAAAAACTGGAATTACCGTTCTAAGACCAATTGAAGGTAACGGTAGCATCTTTTCTAAATTACTTTATGTAAAACCATGAGTTGAAATCTACAAAACTCATATCTTCATGTTATTTGGGGCAAAAGATGAGGAATTCCCTTCCACGTGGAAGCAGAACGGTCTGAAACTTTAAGAAAATCTCATGCTGCTGCTCAAAGAAGAAAACAATAGCACGCTGGGATTGACCAATCGGCAGGCGATTTGATTGGTTTAGTACACAAAAGAAAACAAAAAGAGAATTGAAGAAGTAATGAAACGAAAAAGAGGCCAGAACAAGCTTTTGACGTAGTTGCGCAGACTCTACTGATTTGATCAGTTTGAGTCTTTACGCAGGCTACCACAATGCAGCTCTCTTTGAAACCGAACTAGCATCAATTGCATGAAGTCCGCCCGAATCCACTTTCTACGTCCCCCACATATCAATATTGTGTTTTGTTACCAAATCATTGTCTACGTTGTCAAACATGTTTATCGCTTAATCTATCAACTCTTGTACAACATTTATCGTGGGGGTAAGGAGAGCTAGGTAATTGCCTGGAATTTCCAGTAATTGAGTCAACTGTGGACTGCAAAATTTCAGGGTCCTATTCTCCCTGGTGACGTGAATTGAGGAGCATATATTATACGCATGAAGCCAATTTTATCGTTGATTATACCTATGCTTTTGTGCCGTTGGTGCTCACTGTCACTTGTGTGTGTGATGTTTGCAATGATATAGCCTTAATGGTAGATATTTTTACTTCCCTTTCTGCATCTAGGCTACTTGAGTCAGATGTGGTTCAAGGAAAAAGATGAAAATGACATTATTCCTTTTGGTCTTAAAGATCGAGATTTCAAAACTCTTTCAGCATGTAGGAAATCATACTCAGGAGAGAAATTTGGGTCAAAAACAAGTATACCGCATTTTTTTTTAATTTAGAATAAGATGTCGTGTGTATTGAACAAGCCTTTCTTCTATTCACCCTTAGTATAGAGTTCATATCTCATCTTTCTATGAGCTATATTAACGTACTATGTTTGCTGCGTTGTTTTTCATGAAAACAGCAGATGATGATTGTTGCAATATTTAAGTTGGATGTCGATTTCCGTTAAAGTAAAGGGGATTTCCATTCTGTGAATTTCCATTCATTCATGGAGACCTAAAAGCTTAAGGTATTTCCGAACCGAACTGATACAACATGGGACGTATTTATGTGGCCTGATTCCTAAAATTACTGATGATCGAGATGAAATGTTTAAGGGCCGGTATTCACTTCAGCCATCAAGCTGTTTGTTATTTTAAAGGTCATAGAAAGAAATCATATGCAAATATCTACATAGACGCTTTTCACGTGTAGATACGTGTAGATACTCAACTATTTTAAAAATATTTAAAAGATTCAGGTTTTCGCGGATTATTCAATACTCCAGTTAAATCTAAATGAAAAAGTGTCCTTCTCATGTCTACTTGAATCTTCTTGTTTCACATATACTTGATTTTTCCTTGTATTTCAAAGGTGCAATATACATCGTTTTTTTTTATAAGGTGTGCCTTTTCAGATTGGTAGTGAAAAGACAGCCGTTGCGTCGTCTGCACGCTCTGCTCTTCCTACCATTCTCTCGTTTCGGCATCTTGTGAAATTTAGTGGCCTTGATGATAACAAACGCAAGAAAATTCTGAACTGCCTTGACAACTACCGTTCATTTCTTACAAAAAAGCTTGAAACAGAATGGGACCCAGTCGATCCAAGAAAACTAGAAGAGCAAAGTAATGCTTATGAGCTTTCTTTGGGCCTTTCGAGTAAGGTAAGCACAATTTTTTTCAGGACCTCAATCATTTACGTAACTTTACCTTTTCAAAACTTTGATAACAAAAGGCTGTGTGAACTTTCTCTCTCTCTTACAGTCCAGAAAAATGCAATCAAAGCAGGACCCATCAGGTGTGTACTTTGTATGTCCTGTTCATTTGACCTCTGATGTTCTCTTTAGAAAGAAAATTCCCGTTCGATCTGGCCAATAAAATCATTTCTGCGCACCAGCCCAAAGCCCCTGCGTAACAAAAGTATAATCGAAAAAACTTGATTTGGGTATGTTTCGGGTAGACTGATTACCCGAGTCGTAGTTATCGCTATTGAAATAAATGCCAAGACTACTCGAACTACGACTCATAATCGAACGGTTATCTTTCTGGACTACGTGATTTAGTACTAAAACGGCTGCCGAATAGTGCTCGTGTGCTCTACTGTGAGGATGCAATGAACCAGCCTCGTTTCAATGCGCACTTTTTGGCACGGTCCAGTCCAGAAAATATGCCGTGATATTATGTGTCCCAGTTTCAGCGACCTCGGTTTGGTATTTGTCTCCGTCTGATGAGCGATAAGTGGGACTCAAGTAATAAGCCTATGTTTCGGGGTTTTTCGTTCATTTTCCTTTCATCTTTTCGTTATCACCAGAATCTATTTAATTCGACGTTAGTCTGTGTGCCAGCAAAATTCGTCGTCCTATTTATTTCACAGTGTTTGACCGTTGCTTGTCCAACATTTTTTGCGTGCGTTAAGCAAAATACGTTTTTGAACTTTTTCAAAAATATCTCGCTACAAATTTTCCTGTTTTACTTGTCAAGCACTGTTTGATCGTTTGGCCAGGGCCTTTGAGAGTCACTGGTTAACATTCAATAAGCTTTTCTTTCATTTATGAAAATCTTACATGTACCTTTTGCTTCAGAGATCTACAAAACCTTCTGTCGATTAAACAAACACAGAGAATAGGGCCAAACCTTAAAATATTACACAATACCTTCACAACCCTGCAGTACTCAATTTTATCTACTAATGTTTGGGCTTAACTATCAGCCTACTGCTTTCTGGATTTTCTTGGGCTCATGAAAGAGTATGTTTGAAGCATCAATTTTCCCTGAAAAGCAACATGGAGAGAAGACACTTGAAATCAT
>JAADKT020289972.1:0-15004 GCA_011763395.2 Chrysaora chesapeakei
CTCAGTAAATTATTTACCACGGCTATGTCAAGAAGAGTGTAGTCGTGACCCCTTTTGCTGCCTCGAATATGTGAGTAACTGTTCCGGTTGATGAAAGGTAGTGCATTTGATCTACAAAAAGAAGTAGGCTTGAAATAAAAACTAACAGACATACACTAGTTACTACCAGCAATAATACAGAAAGCTCAACGGCTAAATTTCCAGCTCCACAAATCATTATAATTTTACAGCGCGTCAAACATTTGGTGGTTATTAGCACCAGGTTATTTGGACGTATTTTTTTGGTAACCTCCTGTTTTTGGCAGATCTTCCAAATTCTGACAACGGTAGACTTAGGAGAAAGAGGTTTCTTGTACCAAAAAACAGATAGATAAGCTGATCAGAACAAACTCGAGCTAAACCATTCCTTTTAAAGCCAGAACCAGATTGCTTGCAATGTCTGCGAAACCTTCCAGCTTCGGGGACAGAAAGTTTTGGAGACCTGCGAAACCTGCCGTTTTCAGAAGACGGTACCAAAAAATACTTTTCAACGTCTGCAGAAAAGAGAAGGCGTCTGCTGAAAACAGAATGTGACCAAAAAATACGCCGGTAGCTTTGGAAGTTTTTGATGGGGCCCCAATTTGAGAGAAGGCGAGAATTTTTCAAGCTCCAAAGATTATCGAACGATCAGACATTATTAAGGTATCTGGTATCGTTGTCTTTTAAATACGAACCTTGTGCCGAATTGCCTAAATTCATACATCGTAATGGTTCCATCCGATGGAAAGAAAAATCCATTGATCTCACGATGAGCATCATGACCATTCCTGCAAGAAATAAGATTCTTGTTACATCACCAAACATCATCTTCCATTGTAAAGCGCGAAGCTGCATCCTTTTTACTTCGGAATTCAGTAGCCTGGTCTTTGCCTCTCTCTGTAACTCTGGAATTTTAGGAAACTAAAAGCACTGGGAAAAGTAATTCTTTCATATAATAAAAAGAATCTCTACAAAAAGAATAATAAAGGGCCCAGCAATGAATCTTGTGGTACAGCTAGATTACATAATGTGTAAGAAAATCTGTTGTTATCGACCAATCTAAGGTCCTGGCCAAACGATCAAACATTGTTGGTCAAACATTTGAAATTTGTTTGTCAAGCAAAATGTTTGACCGTTTGGTCACGTCCAAAAACATTGCTCGTCCAACATTTGTTGCTTGCGTCAAGCAAAAAATGTTTTTGAACTTTTTCAAAAACATCACGCCACAAATTCTGCTTACTTTTTCTTGTCAAGCAATGTTTGATCGTTTGGCCGCCTTTCCAACATTGCTTGTCAAACACTCCTTTGTTATTGTCACGCTTCAAAAACTTGCAACATTTCGGCGCCTAGCAACATTTCTAAACAACAAGACGTTTATGCTTGCGTATTAGCAAAGGCTTTATTGTTCCAAAATGTTGGACAACAATGTTATTGGACGTGGCGGAACCGTCAAACCTTTGTTGTGAAGCAAATTTAAAATGTTGGACCAACAATGTTTGATCGTTTGGCCAGGGCCTTAAACCTTCATATATGATACCTAAATATGAGAACCTTCATTCTTTTAGAACCTATATATACAGCCTGAAATTATGCATTTTCTACCCAATAATAAAAAACCTTTTTAGTCTGATATATACAGATCTTCTTAATAAAAGGTTTCAATCCACTCACGGGAGTTTGTGATGGACCTTGGGTTTGAGTTAAACTCTTTTATTCACCCAAAAAATATTGCATTTAATGATAAGTAGGACTTGCTGAAGATGCAGAGCATTGAACCATGCTTTGTTGCTTTGGCAATTGCTTTAAACCCTGACTACGTGGTATACAAATTAATACATTTGTATGGGCTGTTTCCTCAAGACAAAGTGAATAAATTTTTCTGACAACCCATAGGAAATAATACCATGCTTACCTTGTTACGATTCTAGCCCCGAACCGGAGTCGTTTTGACAAGGCATTTTCAGAAGTGTTTCCAGTTATGGGAGAGCTATAAAAAATACACGTTATTTTTGTTTATTTGTTCAGTTATAGTACAGCAACAGCTATAGTATATTATAAAATGCAGTAGTAGCTACATTTTAAGTTCCATAAAAAAAGGTTGGACCGTTTGGCCACATTGCAAAACATTACTCGTCAAAAATTTTTTGCTTGAAACAAGTTTTTGAAAACAATGCTAAGCAGATTCAACTTGTCAAGCAATGTTTTGTGACGTTAGACGTGGCCAAACGATTAAAATTGCTTGTGGGGCAAATCTCAAATGTTCGACCAACAATGTTTGATCGTTTGGCCATGTTGCAAAACATTACTCGTCGAAAATATTTTGTTTGAAACAGGTTTTTGAGAACAATGCTAAGCAGATTCAACTTGTCAAGCAATGTTTTGTGACGTGGCCAAAAGATAAACATTGCTTGTGGGGCAAATCTCAAATGTTCAACCAACAATGTTTGATCGTTTGGCCATGTTGCAAAACATTGCTCGTTAAGAATTTTTTGCTTGAGACAAGTTTGTGAAAACAATGCTAAGCAGATTCAACTTGTCAAGCAATGTATTGTGATGGGGCCAAACGATAAACATTGCTGGCAAAGCAAATCTCAAATGTTCGAGTTCGACAAACAATGCTGGACCGTTCTGGCCACGTTGCAAAACATTACTCCTCAAAAATAGTTTGCTTAAGGGCAACTTTTTTAAAACAATGCTAAGCAGATTCAATTTGTCAAGCAATGTATTGTGATGGGCCCAACGATAAACATTGTTTGTAAAGCAAATCTCAAATCTTCGACCAACAATGTTTGATCGTTTGGCCATGTTGCAAAACATTGCTCGTTAAGAATTTTTTGCTTGCGACAAGTTTTTGAAAACAATGCTAAGCAGATTCAACTTGTCAATCAAATCAAAACAATGTTTTTTGACGTGGCCAGACGATAAACGTTGCTTGCAAAGCAAATCTCAAATGTTCAACCAAAAATGTTGGACCGTTTGGCCACGATGCAAAACATTACTCGTCAAAAACATTTTGCTTGAGACAAGGTTTTGAAAACAATGCTAAGCAGATTCAACTTGTCAAGCAATGTTTTGTGGCATGGCCAAACGATCAAACATTGTTTGTAAAGCAAATCTCAAATCTTCGACCAACAATGTTTGATCGTTTGGCCATGCTGCAAAACATTGCTCGTTAAGAATTTTTATGCTTGAGACAAGTTTTTGAAAACAATGCTAAGCAGATTCAACTTGTCAAGCAATGTTTTGTGACGTCAGACGTGGCCAGACGATCAAACATTTCTTGTAAAGCAAAACTCAAATGTTCGACAAACAATGTTTGATCGTTTGGCCATTTAGCCACTTACCGGGTGCTAAACAAATCTCTGTGCCTTTGCTGCTTGGGATCAAGTTTTGTAGGTGTTTTCGTTGTAGATTCAGCAGATTGTTCGGAAATCACAGCCCTTTGAAACCAGAAACATTTATTATACCTAGCGATACCATGATTTGCAATGATCACAATGGTAAAACAGTATGCTTCCTCAGATCAGAAACACTAAACCAGCTAAACCAACATCAAATTCAACGTTTTTTCTTCTATCAACATCGCATTGGTGGTTCAGTGGTAGAATTCTCGCCTGCCACGCGGGAGACCGGGGTTCGATTCCCCGCCAATGCAGATTTTTGAGAAATTTTATCCTTTCTCAAATTATAAAATTTTTTTGTGTGTTTAATAATTTTGTTTTCTTACTTCGACAGTTGATCAAGTAAAACAGCTTCTTCAACAAAATTTTTCTTTTTACTTTCTCCCAACTTATTCTACAGAATAAAAAATATGCTCACAAATTATCTAGTTTTATTTGACTAAAAATACAAAGACTGCTACGTATATAAATTTCAGTTTCGTAAAAGTAACTTATTTCTTCTCCCTCCTAAATTTTACTATTTTTATTATAAAAGGTTTTTTATAAGGAACATTTGGTTTGAGGCTGGAGTTCCTTAATTTTTCAATAAAATGAGTCTGAAAGTTCCTTATACCTGTTAAAGTACTACATTAGTTGTGATATATTTTTGAAAGATGACTTATCTTTCACCAAATTTATTTAAACTTTCGTTTTTCTTACTTTAAATATATAGGTCGAGTACCTTATACTGTTACAGTCGTACGTTCCTTATAAAAAGGCATGTAAGTTATTGATTGCTATCCACTAACGTTTCGACTCCACCACTTTCTAATTGCTTTCTGTCATTAAATTACACGCTTTTTTACAAGGAACCACTTTATGAGGAACCTACATGTAGAAGGCATGAAAATTTAAAGAACTTATAATACTAAAGAGAAAATCGCTAAGGAACTTTTCATTGTTGAATATTTTTATCACTGCAAACAATCCAGAATTAGATAGCCAGTTCCATTCATTTGCAGTCGAAAATCACATAAATTGTACTTTACGCGTGTATCAAATGTTTCCTTGAGTAGTCCCGAGCTTTGCTTATACATGCAAATGTCTCTGTACGGTAGTCATTAAACTGTATGTGCAATTAAAATTAAGGAATTATTAAGGAACTTTTGGAACTACAATCGTCTCAAAAGAGGTCAAAAAATAAAATAAGGAACTTTAAGAACTAGGCCTTGAGCTAGGTTCTTTATAAAAAAAGTGTGTAATACTGCCAAATGCTAGTGAAATAGCATAAAAAAATAAAACAAATTGAATTTACCAGTTGAGAAGATGCATTAGCATCAATGTCTCCACCATTGCCCTTCCTGCGAGAGAAGAAATTCACTTTTAACATAAAGTAGACATTTTTCAATAAATTTTTTTATTGAAAAATTTTTAATTTTTAACCTTTAAATTTTTTTTCCAATAAATTTATCAGTAACTATGAGCTTAATGGCTCAAAACACCATTATTTTCAATTAAAATTGTCTCATGCTTAAAAGGCCGCAGAGCAAAAGAGGTGTCACTAGACTAGTTGAACTAGGCATGGTTAAGCGAAAGGGCCCTCCTCATGGTTAGAAAGCAACCCAAATGACTACGAAAGAAGGGCAGCAAGAGAGCACTCTAGATGAAACACAGACTTCAGCATGTCACCGAAACGAAACATCCCCCTAGTTTAGAAACAGTTCTGAAGGCAGCAAAAGTGTCGCTTAGTTCAGAAACTGACCTGAGGGCAGCGAAACAACCCTCTATTTGAGCAACATTCCCGAAAAAAGCGAAAGAGACCTGTCCTAAGGGCAGCGAATAAACCATAGACTTGTGAATGGACGGGGATGTGCCGCCAAGATTTCGGAAACCCACCCACTTATAATGTATACCTTCGCAGAGAACAGACCCTATTTTACGAGTAAAAATAAGCGGAATATGAGAGTATTAAGACTTTCTAGGCCTTATAGTACTTGATATTGTACTACGAACATCTCCGACGCGATTTTACCACGTTTCTGACCAAAACAAAGTTTAACTTCTGACTTTTCCTCAATTTGCCACCAATTTTCATGGGGTTTCGGTTAAAATCATACCCATTTTAAGAGAATTCAGGGCCAGAAACCACCCATATGGGCGGCACACACCCGAAAAGGCCCAACGAAAGGGCTTTGTAGTTGGTCAATAACCCTTGAGAAATGTGAAAGGACCCTGAGAGAAACGAAAAATCCCTCTAGGTGGGCAACTGTCCTGAGGGCAGTGAATAAACCATCCAGCTGAGAAAGAGCAACTGTCCTGTTATGTCCATCTTACCTTCAAAATTTCAAAAACAACTTTGGAACATGAATTGGAATAAATTGATAAAATTCTTACTGGTAGTCTGGCATTTCTCGTTCTTGGTCTTCACGCTGAAAGAAGTTCAATCGTTGTAGTCATAAACACATCACAAAAACATAAATACAACTGGGGACATTCTACAACTACAAAAAATGAACTGCTTCTACGAAAAATAAATAACAGTTTGGATTGTTGTTGTTACTGTCCCTTCCGAAGGACGGCAGAATGCGTTGTTTAGTCACCCATCCAGATGCCAACATCGCACGACCAAGCTTAACTTCAGCTGTCTAACGAGATCTGCTAAAATGCAACAATATTGTCATTGCAATAATGTTCACAAGTATGTGAGAGCAATTGGGCCACATTCACGAGAGCTGGACACGATATCTTCCTTTTAGGTGAACTTTGATATATATTTTTGTTTCAATTTAATTAATATCATGTGAGTGAAATGATGAAAATTGGTTTATAAGTGCAACGTCACCCCCCCCCTCGAAAGAGAAACCCTCGTCAATTAAGCGCCCCCAAAAACAACCACTGAAAATATAACGAGCGCCCAAGGCGCTCTCGAAACGAAATACGGTAGTTCTGTTTATTAGCATGAGATCAAATTTGTAAAACCATTTCTTTATTCTAAATTTTTATCTTAGGCTGGACATGGTCTAACGTTGTTCTTATTATTTGAGAAATCGAGCCTCGATGTTCTTATAAAGTGTGTCTTATAAACACGGGGTGTAGTGGTACGTGATCGTGGCAACATTGAGTGAAAATCGTTCTTCTTATTTGTCATGAATGGCGAACACAAGGATGGATTTTTCCACAAGTGGCATACCGCAATTGATGGGATTTGAACCTGGGCTGCATGACCAGAGAGCCACAAACGTTTCCACTGAGCTATAGGGCTCAGCAAACTCACCGAGTAACTTCCCAAGTTATACAGCCCAAAGCTCTCCTCCGACTCTTCAAATTGTGACTTTCTCGTGTTTCGGCTATGTTGAGCTTTCTTCAGCACGATTCACATGTATATATATTTGTCATGAATGGCGAACACTATGATAGATTTTTCCACAAATAACATACCACAATAAGTTAGATTCGAAGAACCTTGGCTGCATGACCAGAGAGCCAACGATGTTTCCACAGAGCTATAGAGCTCAATGAAATCTCTGGGCATGCAGCCCAGGTTCGAATCCCACTTATTGTGGTATGCCAATTGTGGAAAATCATGATTCTTGTTTAGTTATACAAGATATGTTCTAAAACACACCTTTTGTTCATTGACAAGTTTCTGTGCAGCTCCAATATATTCGATTTGGATCTCTTCATGAACTTGCCTTGCAACCTAAAAATTTGATTTAATTTGATTGATTCGTATTCATTTGACAGGACGTCATATGTTAATGATTTAGTTTACTTTTCTTTGATTCGATTGAAGTTGATGGACGATTCTCCATCTTGTCATTCTAGCTGACTATAGGCTAGTCTAGAGTGCGACCTTCCTCCTCCGTAGAGGTCGCACAGCAGACTAACTATAGGCTAAGTGACTTAACACTAAATTACTTTACATATTTACAGGTCATTTATTTATTTACTTATTATAACTTATTACTTCTTTTTATAACTACTACTACTTATTACTACTACTATAATTACTACTACTACAGTACTACTAGTACTATTACTTATAATAACTACTTATTATTACTTATTATTACTTACTGTATTTACGAAATATTACTTATTATTTATTTATTTATTTATTTATTTATCTTTTATTTATTTACTTATTTACTTATTTATAGGCTTTTTAATTATTTATCTATTTATTTACGTATTAACAATTTTTAATAATTATGAGGTACAACTATAGACGTAAATAAATAGAAAACATAGAAAGATGATAACGTGCAAGAAGACATATAGAGTAAATATATTCAGACTAATCAAGGCTGTTTCTGACACCGTATTAGACATGATAGTCACCACTTATCATGACAAGCCTTTAGCTGGGCGTGTAACAAGACATATGTTACATTCACATGACGTACCTGTTCCTACTACAAACATTGTTCAGGGGGAGGGAGGTTTTCTCTTGAATATATTTGAAGGTCTGAAAATTCCAGTTATTTTACATAAAATCTAGGCCGTTCAAACTACTCCTGGTTGCCATGTAGTTTTCGTTCCGTAAGATCAAAGCTTACCTTGGCTAATTCTTTTAGGCCTTCGTTGCTTTTTGACAAACACAAGTCTAAACTGGGAACGTCGTCATGCTTCTTCGGCTTTGCACTTGTTGGAGGTTTCTGTGACCTTGAGCTGTTCACCTTAGTAAGAAAGAGTAGGATCATTTAATTTTTACTATGTTCACACTAGCGAATCTATACGCACTACTGTGGTGTATACGCACTTCTGTGGTGGTACACCACCACATCAAGCATAATAACCCACCACATCAAGCATAATAACCCATCACAGTAGTGCTTATCCACCACAGTAAGCAAAAACACCACCACAACAAGCATAATAACCCACCACAGTAGTGCTTATCCAACACAACACACAAGAAACACCATCACAACAAGCATAATAACCCACCATATTAAGCATAATAACCCACCACAGTAGTGCTTATCCACCACAGTACACAAAAAATACTACCACAACAAGCATAAAACCCACCACATCAAGCATAATAATCCACCACAGTAGTGCTTATCCACCACAGTACGCAAAAAGCCCCAACACAACAAGCATAATATCCACCACATCATCAAGCATAATAACCCACCACAGTAGTGCATATCCACCACAGTAAACAAAAAATACCACCACAAAAAGCATAATGACCCTCCATATTAAGCAAAATAACCTAGCCACAGTAGTGCTTATCCACCACAGTACGCAAAAAACCCCACCACAGCAAGCATAATAACCCACCACATTAAGCATAATAACCCACCACAGTAGTGCTTATCCACCACAGTACACAAAAAATACCACCACAATAAATATAATAACCCACCACATTAAGCATAATAACCCACCACAGTATTGCTTATCCACCACAGTACGCAAAAGCACCACCACAGTACGCAAAATACACCACCACAGTAGTGCGTATCCACCACAATACGCAAAAACACCACCACAGTACGCAAAATACGCCACCACATCAAGCATAATAACCCACCACAGTAGTGCTTATCCACCACAGTTCGCAAAATACACCACCACAGTAGTGCGTATCCACCACAGTAGTGCATATAGATTCACTAGTGTGATGTTAAAAGTACCAAAACCTGAAAAAACCTACTATGATTGATGAAACAAATTTGACACAATTACTTGAATATTCTCACCTGCCATCCTCCACCTTTTGGTTTTTTCCCTGAAGGAGGTCTATTAGGAGTGCCCCAGCTGAAAACAAATAATGGAAAGTAAGGATGAACATTTTAAAGGTTCAAAATGTTTTAAACATGGACTAGTCCCTTTAAATTCTTTGTCAACCGTTCTCATCTTTTGATCTTATGTCGCTAGAATAGTGTACTGTTATTGCAAGATTTCCAGGTCAATGCTTGAAAATGTTCGGACCAAAGCATGTCGTACAGACCGAACGTAATGAAGTCCGTACAAGAAGCTGAAGTTCGAATATTTTCCAGCATTGATCAAGCAATCGTTCAATTAAGGATTTATTGCAGAGTCCAGAAGTGTTCAACCTTCCTCCAGACAAAAACCCCTATCTGAAAACCTTTCTCACTTAACAATGAAAAATAGGCGTGCTTCGGGGTTGGCAAAAGATTTTCCTTTATTCTAACTGACCTTCCTCCGGTCAGTGACCGTGTGACCGTAACTTTTTCCTGACTCTGATTTATTGTATGGTTCGATAGAGTCAAACTTTGATGGAGAATGTTTAACTTTTTCGCCGGTCAAAACGGCTTGAAAAATACGGCTTTTTCAGACGGATGAAGAACCAGTCAGATTGCACCGTTGTCGGTCCGAACAGCTGTATTTTTGAACACCATATAATAATGTTTATGTTCACATCAAATTATCAAATTCAAATTGATAATTCAAAGTTATTTATCATCGCTTCTTCATCTTAAAATAAAGTAACATTAATATGGATGTAAGATTCTGCTAAGCTATCAAAATCAAACATTGTTTGTTAAACATTTAAAATCCCCTTATCAAGCAATGTTTGAACGTTTGGGCACGACGCATAATATTGTTTTACAAGAATAATTTCTAGGCAGCGTTTTTAAACATTTCAAACACATTTTTTTTGCTTCAATCGAGCAAAGATGTTTGACGAGCAATGTTTTGCTGCGTGACCGAACGGTTAAACATTTTACTTGATATGCAAATCTCAGATGTTTGACAAACAATGTTTTATCGTTTGGCAAAGGTTCTTAAGCCATGAATCTTCCTGATGAACGGTTGATTTCATTATTCAAAAATGCCTCCTAGAGCAGATGAACTGAGACTTCAATCCTATCTTTCACTTCAATCAATCCTGAAAAGGTCTATCCAAGAATCCAAGTCCTGCTACAAATGGATTCAACCGAAGGACCTTTTTGTTTGTCTTTTCCTTTAATACAATATTAGCTAACATTACTAACCTTACACTTGAAGTTGAGTTTGGCGTCTCAATTGATGGCTTATAGTCTTTGATGGGGCGAGAAAGCTGGAAGAAGAAAAAGACAGGGTAAAACATGAGTATGGCTTAATGATTTTGTATATACTTATAATACTTCCTATGATAGCTAATACAATGTATTCAACTGCCCTTGAATACCACGCCGTGATTCATGGATAGCACTCTGCAACTCGAACAAACAATAGAGCTTTTCAAAGAGGTCTGGGTCGATGCGACATTTTTCTAGAAAACGGTAGAAAAGTTGAGTTCAAAGACCAGAACTGCAGTCGTTTCAGGAGAGAAAGTGCAGAAAATTTTGCTTCGAATTCACATTCAGTGAGAGTTAAAGTGAAAAAAAGGATTGAAGTCCCAGTTTATCTGCTCTAGAAGGCGTTTTATCAAGTATTTTCTTTTTTGTGAGCTATTTGCATCTTGTTTTATCGAGTTTCTAAGTATATTTATAACATTCAATGTCACAGATTTCTTTCCTCTCTTAGCCTTCCACTATTCATGAATTAGAAGTAAAATCTGCTGCACTACCTCTCGTAAAGCGGCTGCAATCAAGGTTGTTGCATGTGGAGAAGATTCCCTTACTCAATACATCTACCATTTTCCAGAAAAATGTTGCACCAACCCAGATCTCTTTGGAAAGGTCTAATCGTTTAAAGTAGGGACCGCGGCACCTACAGCATTCATATTAACGTGTCATACCCTTGTATCTATATTTTATACTGTGCAACCAAAAATTGATGCTAAAGGATGTTGAAATCGATAGATTGGTTTCACCTTCTCTTCTTTATCAATCAAATTACCAAGCTGAAGTTTAGGAACACTAGAAAGAAAATAATATATATGGATAACATGTATGCAGATATCGGAAAATAGCATAGAATTGGCAAGATACGGTTCTTATTTCTGTGAATCAATCTGGCAACTATGCTTGACGTTTGTAATGATGGTAATGATGATGGTGATGATGATTATGATGATGAAGATGATGATGATTATGAACATGGTGATGATGATGATGCTTATGATTACTTTTCTTATCGAGAAGATGACATCAAAAAAATAATCTTACCCTTCTGGTGCAGGATTTTTTTCATGGTGATAAGGTTGTGGCTTAAAAAAAATAAATCATTCAATTCAATTAATTTGTAGGTTAAATATATCAATTCATAGAGGTTTTATTTTGCAGTTTTATCAGACAAACTACTTAAACAAGGGCTTACAACATCTTGTGCTTCTTTAGAATCATTATTACCAATAGATTTCACTGCTTCCAGCTCAGATCTTGATATTACTGCCGCCTGGTAACATAAAAATTTGATCATTAATATCATTGCATCTCATTTCAGAAAAAAAGAAAAGATTGGTCAACTTACTGCTAGCGTAGAAGAGCTTAACGGCTTCTTGGGATAAAAGGGTTAATTACAAAATAGAGATAGACCGCAGTGCCTGTACAGAGTTGGGAATTTTGAACACTCAAAGAAGTAAGCACACAAGGGCAATGAAACCTCTCGGCTAAGTTTTTGGATGCTTTATTTCATTTTCGCATTGAAAACTTGATATCTTGTGTTTCTGAAAAAGTTTTCAATGCTTTCTGCCCTTCTGTTTATACTGAAATGGTCTAGGGTTTTGATAAATAGATCACTTTTCACATAGAAAAATTGATATCTTATGCTTTCGAAAAATTTCAATTCTACCGAAGTGACCTATTGGACTTACACGTACATGTCCCATAGTATTGCTTTGGCTTTGTTTTGCATGTGGAGCAGATTTAACTCTCTCTGCAGGCCTTGATCTTGCTGCTGGTCTCCCATCTTGTGCAGGACTTCCAAAGATGTTTGAGCTTACACTTTTAGCTCTATTTGCACTCAAAGGTCTTTGTGGCTTTCTTGCACTCCCTGGTCTTTCTGTAGTTCGTGGTGTTGGCTTTCCTGTAACCGTCAAATCAAGTGCGAAAGACATTTTGAGGAAGATGCTTTGGCTGTATGAAGTTTCTGTTTTTGCTTTGTGTTGGTGGTGGTTGCTGTTTGTTATGTTGAATAAAATACTGGTTCTAAAAACTATCTTTTCTTGATTTGAAGGCTAACTAGTGTTTGGCTGACTATTCACAATAAAGCCAAAACATTTCTGCTCCAAACAGCAAACTTTTAACGCCGTTATTTGCGAGAAAGCTGCCAATAATAATCTTAAAATAAACTTGCATCCTCTCCCCAACTGTTACAAAGTCTGTTTACTTGACTACGCCAGCAGAAGGTAGTATGCACTAAATTCAGGCTCACACACGCTCGCTGCGCAGGTGTCCGCTCCTCCACAGCTCCATGTCTTAATTCTTGGGTCTTTCCCTGGGTCTCTTATTTTTGCGCGAAATCAGCCCGTTTTTTTAACCCCTTTTAGACTTTACTAGACTTTTCGACATTGTTCAGGAACACAACAGTTACCTCTGCTGAATTAAACCAGTTTCCCAGTTCTAATTATCTTTGTCCGAGTCTTTGTCAAGGCTATTGACAGCTGATGCTAAAACCCAATGTATCCAAAACTACCCCACACCTTTCGTTTTAGTTGTGCGGCTATACTTCGTGTTAACTGCAACTGCCGAAAGATAGGGTTGGTTTTTTTGCTGTTTAATGTCCCCAGTGTCCAAATATGGGCATCTACAGATCACGTAATCCGATATTTCGCATACTTTTCAAGGCAAATATGATTAAGTAATGATAATTTAATCCCTACAGCAGTGTGTTGCAGTGTTGGTGTTTTACTTATTCTAAAGTTTCGTCTTTGAGGCATTTCTGCCACCTCCGGGTAAAAATGGGGTTAAGCAGAGCAGTCCAAGAAAAACTAGAATACTTCTTACTTTCATTGATTCGATATTTCATTCAACAAAAATTATACAGCAATTTATTTCGTTATAACTAAGTACCAAAGCAAAGTAAAAAGCAAAGTATTTCCATCTTCTGCTTATCTACAATCCTCGCTTGAGTCGGGATGAGGAAAAACCCCTTATGACCTTATGGCGAGGATTGTAGGTATATCTAAAAAAGCAAACATATTCTAATATAATAGGAAAACATAAAAATGCCTAAATGTACGTGCATACTAACATGACAAAAACTTATAACAATTGTATATAATCGAACTGTTGGAACTGAATCTTGCCTCTGGCTGCTATTAGTAACCAAGACCAGCCTTGACTGCTGTTAGTAATCAAGACTGCCATTAGTAATCAAGACCAGCATTGCCTGCCATTAGTAATCAAGACCAGCCTTGGCTGTTACTAGTAATCAAGACCAGACTTGGCTGCTGTTAGTAATCAAGATCAGCCTTAGCTGTTACTAGTAATCAATACCAGCCTTGACTGACATTAGTAATCAAGGCCAGCCTTCAAAAGACACAAAAGCATAGAATAAACAACTGAATAATATACCGATTAGCAAGCAACAGATAAGACTGAACTAAGAAACAAATGAAATTATGTAAATGCAACAAAAATTAAAATAAAGTGAATGACTATGAACGGTAATTTTTCAGATAGATGTTTGCTGGAATGTGATTTGATGAAACAGTATTTTTGAAAAGCTATACCCTACCTGCCATAGGTGTGCAGGGGAAGAGAGCCGTTCACTTGAAGAACAAATCTTACTCACGCATTTTACTTTTTTAAAAGCTGTTGGTTTACGAGAACAAGCCACTGACAGGAAATTTAAGAAACGACAGTATTTATTAGGCCCTGGCCCGGTGACCAAACATTGTTCATCAAACATTTGACGTTTGCTTGTTCAAAATAATTATTGACCGTTTGTCTCATAAAAACACTGCTCGCTAAACGTTTTTCGCTTGAGATAAACATAAAATGTTTTTGGAGCTCCTCAAACATAAAATTCGTGCAGAAGAGGAGGAAAACATTACCCGAGTTTCAAGTATACGCTCCCAGATTTTGATCTGTTGCTCCAATAGAGCGATTCTAAAAACAACGATAACGAGCGAAGTTGTGGGACTTATGCAATAACTCAGGGAAACATTACGGTAATCTGTGATATCATTCACTGTTAGTCAGATATACATTGGAGCAAACTCGCTTATTTTTCTATATTCTTCTAAGGAAATATCAAATCATGAAGTAATAAAATACAACAATCACTAGAATTCAGCTACTAAAATATAAGCATTCATAGACATTTTAAAATTATAAATGCATGCATAATGTACTATATCTTTTAAAAATTCAATCTGTTAAAATTTGTGTAATAAATAACTTTATGGGTGATGGACAATACAGCATTTGAATTTTCACTTTTAAAATGCTAATAAAATTTAATATACAATATATACCCAATACACTAATACACATGGCACACCCTAACACTTAAAGACTCCATATATGACCACGCCAGTCACTACAGAACAAATGATACCACACAGTACGCAGAGACACAGAATACATATTGTTAATTCGAAGCAAGACAGTACAAACAAACAAGGTATATATACTGAACTAACTAGAAGCTTCTTTTGGGGAGTGTAGCTGGTTTTGTATAGTCGATAATTTTCTCTGCCACGCCGAAGAAGTATACCATTTGAGCGATGCCAAACAAAGGAGCAATAACAATCA